>WYDI02021401.1:0-20405 GCA_009867235.2 Psittacus erithacus | reverse complement strand
TTCCCTACTCGCCGCCCCTCCCCTCCCCTTCCCTTCCCTTCCCTTCCCTTCCCTTCCCTTCCCTTCCCTTCCCTTCCCAATAGCTTAAGATGGTTGTACATCAGATTTATTTCCCACGACTGTGTTGGGCTGAAAAGAGTGGTAAGATTTATCTTATTTTTTTTAGTGAGCTTATCAAGGCAATTGGATATCACAGTGGTTATTGCATCCCACTTATAGGCTGTCAGATGGAATATTATGGGTGCTGCTTATAGGGAGTTGTTTTGAATATATACTTACTATTTGCATAATTTCTTAAGCTGCTGTTTAGCCTCACCATTCATTTGGGAACAAGAAGTCACACAGAATTCTATTCTACTCTTTGATTCTGTATTGTTTGCCAGGAGGATTTTCAGCAGGTGTTTTTTTCAGTCTATAGCACAGAGAGTACAGCATTAATAAAAAAGTGGAAGTGGAGGAATTACAAATATCCAATCATGGGGTGTTTTGTGACTGTGCTGAAGAGAGGTGGCTGAAATGCATTAAGACAAAGACCTTCCCTGTGATAAAGCAGGAAGAAAAATTAAATGTTATGTGTTTCTATTTAACATCACAGACAGAAAAGGCTGCTGCAGAACTTGGACCTGCCCAGGCTGCTCCTATGATTTCTTCTGTAGGAAAAACCTGTTTTGGAGGAGGGGTGTCAGCAAACGGAAGCAGCTCTGGCAGAAGCTGGGTTCAGAACTTGCTTTCCATGGTATGCAGCTGGTTGCTTTCATGTCCTTATTTCCTAGTCACAGCGGGGTTGGGTCCTGCTCCCACAGAGACTCATGGTGGCCTTGGTGCCCATGGGGTGTAGGTTTGACTTTCCAGGGGCCTGTTAACATGTCCCACCTCACAGGGGAGCAAGGAGAAGATCTTAGCAGCAAGCTGGCTGGGACTGATGGGCCCCATGACAATGCTTTGGTGAGGGGCAGCATGCAGGACTCTGCTCCTCCATGTGCTTCACAGCAGACAAACTGCAGGGCAGATCCCATCAAAACGTCAGGGTGTACATGCCTTTCCATAGAGGGTTGAAGTTTTTCAGAGCTGCTGTGTTGAAGTTTAGGAGATTTTTAGTTTGGAAAACAGAAGTTTAATCTCAGGGCTTGAGTCAAGGGCTGGGATGGCTCACAGCAGAGATCCGTAAACTCATGGCAAATTCTAAAGCTGAACATTAAGCAGAGATAGGGACATTAGGGGTGGAACAAATGTAGAAAATCAAGCCCTTGGGACTAAAATGAGGCCCTGAAGGACTTATAAAGCTGTCAGGTTTGTGTCCCACTGGCCTTATGTGGAAGGTAGGTATGCAAGTGTTGCAGTTCCTCAGTGCCCAAAAGGACAAGATTATGAGCATTCAGGAAAATGGTTAGCACAAACCTGGGTGTTGCATGGTGTGTTGTTGCCTGTATCCGTGTTTGTCAGGGCTTCTTGGGTCATTATCCTTTTGAATACTGGTGCTAATTCCACTTACACAGTACTTGGGTGTCTGTACATGCCTCTTCAGGTCAGACAGTGGATTTCTAAACAAAATTAACTGCTCTTAAAAATGTCTCTTCTTTTGCCACAAAATTACAAGGAGCTTGTTAATGTCTTGCAATATTTCAGATTTGTTTGCCAGAGTGGAAAACAGAGTGAAATATTTGCCAAAATAAACCATGAAGGCTTTATTAAAAAGAATTGGAGTGGCTCAATTTATTTGACTTTCTGAATTGCCACTGATAAGTTATTTCAGTGTGAAGTTGGGGTTTGTAACTGGGCAGTATCAAATTAATGTCCTGCGTGTGTATTTGAATAAGATGATAGCACGAATCAAATTCTAGAGATTAACATTAACCTGCGTATGCATTTTCAAACTGTGCTTTTAGATATTTCACCTAGGTCACAAATACTCAGAAGCAGCTACTAGAATCTCTGTAATGTGTTTAATGCTGTCTTTAAACCTTTTTGCCACATTTTTGTTGCCAACAGAGATGGTGGCATCAGTGACGATGTGCCTCACTGTGTTCCACTCCTCTCCCCCCTCTCCAGTTGTGTTTTTTTGTTATTGATGGCTCTTTTGGTGGTTTTGCCAACTTGTTAAAGCTGCCTCTAAAGGAAGCAATGTTTTTCAGTCATAGGTCTGTGCCACTGCTGCTTCTGTCCCAACAGGGGGTAATGGGTTAAAATTTAAACAGGAGAGATTTAGGTTAGATATAAGGAAGAAGTTCTCTGCTGTGAAGGTGGTGTGGCACTGGAACTGGCTGCTCAAGCAAGTGGTGAATGCTCCATCCATGGCAGCATTCAAGGCCAGGTTGGACAGAGCCTTGGGTGACATGGTATAGCATGAGGTGTCCCTGCCCATGTCAGGGAGGATGGATCTTGATGATCTTGAGGTCCTTCTCATCCCTAACTATTCTATGATTCTATGAAATTCCAGCTAAAGGGAAACCTGGCTCCACCTGTAGTGAGATTTTGGCATTTGCTTTCAAATTCTGGATGGGTCTATACATTGAGTGAGCTAAAGAAAGAGTCCGAAATTTCTTGTCCTTCACAGATTTTTGACATAATACACTTTCTTAACATAAATGTGAACAGCCAGCTGAGAACTCACTTGTATCAAGGAATATCTAAGAACTGCCACCTTCTTCCACCTGGGCAGTGGTAACTCAAGCAGATCTTGCAGTTTCTGCAAGTCCTGCAGGGTTTAGTGTGGTCCCATTTGCAGCCAGAGTCCCAACTTTCAGGGGCAACAGGAACCAAAAGTCTAGTCCTCATGGCAAAGAAATCTAGAATATGACTCGCAGCCCCCCAGAGGTAGTTAAAAAAAATCCCTGACCCAAAATGTGGTACTGAAAATTAGTAAAATCTGATTTTTAAACTAGGCTGAGATATCAGCAGTTTTTATTGATAGGATGGTGACATGCTGAAACAAGAGGGTTTCAAAGCTCTGGGAAGCTTTTCTCTGCATCATGGAGGACAGAAACATTTCTTGGAAGTGAAAGCTTTCATTCTCAGTTAATCTCATGCCTCCTGGAGCCAAGTCTTTGGGAAAAACTCTGACATGACATTCAGCAATTTGTTGGTGCTCCTCAGGGATGTTGGTTTTTTTTTCTTTTTGGCAGAATTGTTCTTGCCCATCCCCTTTTTGCTCTGTCAAAATTAGTGAGCTGCACGTGTTTCAGCAGGTCAGCAGGATTTGCTGAGCTCCCAGCTCCTACTTCAAGTCAGCAGAGTGCTGAGTCCTTACTTTGGGCTATACCTACCTTAGCCCATTTATAGGAGCAACAAAAATAGTTTCACTTCTGTGCTAGACCACTTCTCATTAGTTCAATATTCTCTGTCCTCAGACCGTGGGGTGGAAAGGTTGTTTTTGAATGAGTGTGTCTTAAGCTTTTTGCTCCAGTCAGTTGCAAGTATTTCTTTCAGAAGATAGCAGACAGGCCCCCCTGAGCTGTGTGAGGTGTGTAACTCCTTGCCAGAGCCAGGAACTGACACACTTTGGTTTGTAGGAGTACATTTTATTATTGATATGTACTGCGCACACCACATACTTCAGCAGAGCTAAGCTGCCTGTGTGCTAGGGAAACACTTCCAGCAGTAATCCTGAGCTGAATAAATTCCTGTTTCTGGTAGCTGGGGAATATCTATATGTCACTGATAATTCTGCCAGCTCACATGTTGAAGTTCAGGTTTTAATATCAAGATTTAATTTCCAAAGGGATTTACTAAATCAGTGCAGTGCCTTTATAGATAGAGAAGCACATAAGTAAACACAGATTAATTGATTCAGGAGAACTGAGCAACTTGCTTGGGAGAAGAGTGTCAGGGTGGGATCCTGTAATGGATGTCTGGGTGTCAGGGTACAATATTGACAATCAATTCTGTGGTTCAGGTCACTGGAGTGGATGAAATTCTATCTTACAGAAGAAAACTGATTTGCATTTATTCATGTTTAGGATGCACAATCAAGTAAAGTGCTGTTTATCGGAAGAAGTGTACCTCTGAGTATGCCGAGTCCTTTTTGTTTTTTTTGTTTTTTTTTTTTTTTTTTGTTTTACCGTAATATTTTGTGTTCAATTTCTACATTATTTTAGATGGGACCCTTCAGAGATCTAGAAATTTGCTTTCATAAATGCATAAGAAGAGCAGACAGTGAAAAAACCCCCAATCCCACAACAACGTCACCTCCCCAAACCAAACAAAATAACCCACACAAAGCCAAACCAAAGACCAACACAAAACCCCAAGACAACTCCACATCTAATCCCACCTAGTAGTTTGAAGGGACAAATCACCAAGAATTTAGACTTAACGACACTTCGCAGCTACTACTGACTTGTTAAAGATTTGTGATTTTAAACCATTCTACTGGATTGCCTAGTGACAAACTGGGATTTCAGTGTTAACTTTGAAGTAACTGCAATTTGTCAGTCTATATATCTCTGCTTTTTGAGGTAAGAAAGGCAAAAAATTGAGGGTCTCTCTATGCGAATGCACAGAAAAGTAGTTAAGCTCATTTCCTTTTAAAAACATTAAATACTTCATGCTCGTGCCAGCTCAGTTGGGAATCTTTAAAAGCACATCTTAAGAGAGCTGCCCGAGATTTTTTTAGCATAGTTTGGGTTTGTTTGTTGTTGGTTTTGGGGGTTTTTTTTGGTTTTTCCTTTGTTTTCCTCAGAAAATGCTGATGAATCAAACTCAAATCTGTTAAGTTTAAATGAACTTTTCATTTTATAAAATATTCAAAAAGATTTTGAAACCAGACTGGGCTGCCCCTGCATTTTCAAAATAAAATTTTACTTATAATTATGGGGGGGGGGGGTTTAAAGTAAACTCATTATTATAAACAAAATGAGTACAAAAGGTGAAATCAAGCAATATTTTGGTCCTATTAACAGTGTTTTATTGTCCCAGGTAATACAAATATTACTGTCCTTTTTTGAACATTTTAGGATCAGATTCATTTGCTGCTTAACCTCCTGGGAAAAAAAAGGGTTCTGTCCCCAGAATTAGAAATAACAAAGGCTCAGCCCTTTGGGAGTCCAGTTTTGCCATTGATTTTCATGTGGAAGACAGACTGGGACCACTGTGATGGGTGGCCCCCTGAAGCTTGTGACAGTTATAGTAAGTATGTGATAATGGTAGATGAGTAGGGAAACATACAGATGGCAGCTGGTGGTCCCTGAAAGATGCAGGGAGCCATATCCAATTTGTTGTATCGGTTAAGACAGGTTTATTGTCCCTCAATGTACTGCTTGGAGCACATCACAAGTGTCTGGTTGCTGCATGTTCCCTCCCTGAATAATTCTTGGACTTGGTCCACTGGCAATAGCTAATTTTTTAAATACATATCTTATTGGCTATGCACTTCTGTAATTCTATTTTAGGCTTTATTCACAGCCTTTTTTCTCCCTTCTTGAAATGAAACAACCATGATTGTTTTTCAAGGGTTCAAGCTCACCTAGTTACTGCCTTTTCCTTGTTCTTGGCAGTGTGATGAGCATGAGGAGATACTGTCCTGGGATACAGTGGGTGGAGTTCTGGTGGTACAGGAAGAGCACATGCAGACCTGTGCTGATGGCAGTTGTGAGCAGTCTTGTGAGTACAGGTTGGAAAACTTGACACAGGATTCAGTTTAATGAAAATGATTGTGGGGGTAGTATTGGATATCAAAACCCTTTCCCTTCACCAGCTGGTTCAGGTTGGTACCCCCTGATGCCAGGGCTCCCCAGCATCAGTCCTGCTAGCCCACTTTTAAATGCAAAGGTTATTTTGGGGCTAGGGATTTTCCCATTGTACCCTCAGCATCTGCTGGAGAACCTTGGCTCTGCTACTGCCATTTTGCCACTAGTGGCTTGATTCAGACATAGCACCTGGTATTGATTAGAATTGATTAACGTTTCTGTTAATGTAGAGCTGGGTGTCATTATGCACCACTGACAGTTGATAATTTGCATCCTGGAAGGGCAAAAGATCTCATCCTGAGTAATGAAAGGGGTGATAGCAGCTATTCTACTAATGTGCTATGGTAGTAGCTAGGTATCCTGAAGGAGGGTCTGAGCAAAGCACAGAGTCCAGTGTCCCTGCCTCAGGAGACCTGCAAGGCAGAGAGGGGGAACGGAGGCACATCTCTACCCTTGCAGTGCTGGTGTCTATTGTCTGCTGTATCAGAGCAGCTTCTTGAAAGAGACTTTGTAGAGAAAATAAAATGTACTTTGGCATCAGTCCTCTTCTAGCAGCCTATCACTGAATAATTGAAGGTTGTGAGCTCCTGGAATGAAGAATTTGTAATGAAAGCAGTGATCCAGTGATGCAGTTTGCGATATGGTTTTGACAAGACTTGCTACAATGTTTTCTAGATTTTCTCCCAATTTCTTCCTTTATTTTCATTTCTGATCTTTGCATAGAAAATAAAATCTTCGAGGCAACTCTAGCAGAAAAACAAAATATGTAAGGTGCAACATGGAAATCTTTCTAGCTTTACTTGAGTAAGCCAGGTGACTTCTTCAATTACAGCTATGAGGAAAATATCTTTCCTTTCCAAGAGCATCCTGGCTGCTGTTGGACAGGGAAGCAGTGGAAAGAGTCAGTCTGGATGTGCTGCTCTACTGAGGTGACTATGGTGTGGTGCTGATGGCCTCCTGGAGGACCTGTGCTTTGATTTGAAGGGCCTTGACACAGCAGCTACTCTACTGGAGGGGCCACTTCAGGCATTGGTGAAAGTCAGACCTTTTGGTCAAGTGTATCCTCCTTTGCTGCACAAGAGAGCAGGGTAGGGATAGAGGAGAGTAAGAAGAAGCACCCGCAGGCTTCCTCCTGTATGAAGAGAGGATATGTTTCTTATCCTGTGTGGGATAAACCTTGGAAGAGTTGGAAGTTCTGTGTCCTCATTATGCTCCTGTAAAAGCTGGTTTGCACACCAAGGTGGTCACTATGGGAACTGAAGGATACTAGATTTACTTACTTTTGGTTCATCATGATTATTCAGGATCACTTGAAAGATTTTGAGTTTTCTTC
This sequence comes from Psittacus erithacus, assembly GCA_009867235.2. NCBI lineage: Eukaryota > Metazoa > Chordata > Aves > Psittaciformes > Psittacidae > Psittacus > Psittacus erithacus. The sequence continues at coordinate 13,388 of WYDI02021401.1, read as the reverse complement.
TGCTGAAGTCCTTTATCAAAAAAGTATTGGAAATGTCTTGGTTTTTTTTCTCCTCTTTGTAATTTTTCAGAGGACTTAGATGTGAATAGCTAGGGGATTTTTCATCCCTAAATTGAAAGCATGGATAGTTTTGATCTTTAATAAGCATGTCTTTTCTTCCAGCTGTTTATATTGTATCCATACAAAATAGATGTTAGCATTGCTGAAAAAGAGTTTTAACCTGTTATATCAAAATGATTTATTTTCCTCAAATAATAGGTCACTGTTATGTTTGCTATAATTCTCTTTGTTCTCCACTCATCAAGAGGAGTCTTCCAAGTAAACAAGGCAGACTAGGGGTGAACTTCAAGAAAATGTGGGAACCTAGTCTTTGAGGGCCTCCCTGTACATTCTAAAGAACCAAAGATCTAAGTACTGCATTTCATCTGGTACTCTGTGTGTCTTGATTTGCCCAGGAATGTCCTCTAGTGCTTTGACATTCAGGGTACACTGAATGCTCACAGCTGGTCTTACATGGCCTCAGTTTGCAAAAAGCTGTTTCCACCTAAGGTCTCAGGAGGGCCCATACATCCATCCTGGGGTTTTTGGGTGGCTGTGAGGAGACCTTAATTTCAGCCTGCAACCATCAGTTCAGATTCTGTGAGTATCACCGTTAGACAAAATTGATCAAATGCCCATTCTTCCAGCTCCAACTCCTCTGCCCCCATGGGTTATAAGCCCTGGCCAGGAAAGACATGCTTCCATCTCACCTCTGTCCCTTCCCTTTCCACATCAGCCCCTCCATCTCTGCAGCAGTGACCTGTACTGTTACTGCAGGTTCCTCAGGCAAGTCCTTATCTTTCCACTTACCAGAATCACAGAGCTGCTTGAGCTGGTAAGGATCCTAGCACTGACTGCAACTCTGAACCACTGCACTGTGTGCCTCAATATAGAAAGAAATCTTAAAATGTACTTTGCACTTAAATGGCATGTAAGTTTTGCTGGTATTATTTGTCAGGGTTGGATGAATTATGGCATATTATATTTGGTTGTTCTTCAGATAGGTTGTTGTAGTACCATTAACATTTGCAAACGCTACCTCCTGTTTACTGGGCAGTAATGGAAGTGCTGTAATGAGTCTGAACGGGCAGCAACCAGGGAATCTTTGAATGATGTTAGTGTTAAAGGCCCTGTGCAAATACATCTGGGAAGCATCTCTGCAGGGGAATGGACTCACTGCACATTAAGTGAAATTTACCTTGGATTTTGGGATGCGCAGTGGTTGTGGTAAGATTCAAATTCATTCACACCAGTCATTCAGTGTAATAGTTTCCAATACTGCATGTGTTGCTTAGTACTGACTTTAGCAATCAGACAGATGGAAAAATTAGCCTGAGGTGATGCCCACATTTTCTTAGAGAATCAAACCCCTCATTTTGCTCAGGTGTCTGTGTTTGTTGTGCGTGTGTGCGTAATTCATCACTTGCAGAGCCAGTCAGTCAGCTATTCTCTGGAAAAAGCAGAAGCTAAAATCTACTGTGTATTTATGCCATGTTGGTTCTTCTTTTCTTTGTCTGACTGGCTACTATCTAGGTTACTATATTATACATTCACGTGTATTATAAATATGTCCGTTATAAAGGATGTGGGAGGCAAAAACCGTAGATAAGGTTTCAAAATATTTTTCATTACTGTTTCCTGGATTTGGATGGCCAGAGCTTAGTGAAACATCTGCCTTTTTGAGCGAGATATCCCAAACATGGCTTATGTCCAAAGATGACAACTTGATATTTAAAGTTTTACAGATCCACGTAACAATACTTTTGAGAGGGGGAAATGCAAAAGGAAATGTTTGTCTTTAAAGTCATTTTTGAAATGCTTCCTTGGGAAGGAGGGGGTCATATGAAACGTTAAACCTGATGGACTGATTGTACTTGTGCAGCGGGGCTTCCAGTGTGCTGCAGATTTTGGGGAGCTTACATTAATGATCATTTGAAAACCAGCTGATGTTTGTACACAGCACAAACCCCATGAGCACTGCTGTCCATCTCCATATGAATCAGGTATGCATGCAAAGCCAATCAGTTTTATAATTAGCCACCTGATCCAGTGCACTGCTCCGAGCTGTCTCAGAAAGCTTTCAGAGCACTTCAGGAAATGCAAGGTCATGGCAAACAGACCTTCTTGCAGCAGCACGAGCCATTCTGTGCCCTCTTAGCTGGAGGGGATTCATGTCCTCAAAGTAAATAAACTCAGCTACAGACAGGGAGTTCAGAGGAGCCTTTGAAGGCTGGCATCTATAATCTCAATGGGGATGCCAGAGTCCCAGATACTTTTTGTGGAAAAGTTCCTAGTCAGGTGTGCTCCATCCACCGGAAGCCTGCTGACAGCGCAGGTGCTTGCACAGATCTGTGTAACCCCACTGCAGGGAATCCCTATTAAAGTTGCATAGTGAAGCACTCAGAGCCACGTACATGCCAAGAATAAGGTTAAAGACACAGTTTTACTCCCTCCCCCCCAGTTTCCTTCCCACCCTGTATTCATGCAACTTTGCGGTTGCCTCACTGCAGTGTTGGGTTTTTTTCCCCTGGGAAAGCACAATTAGGTTGGAAAAAGAGAGTGCCCAGGGGAAGCAGAGATGCTGCTAGTGTAAGTAGTGTGCAAGAATCTGTGCTGTCCCCAGGGACCACCCTTGGGATGGACCTAGAGTGATGCCATTGCTTATTGAGTAGCATGGTGGGGAGCTGGGCACTTCTGGTTGTTTTTAAGGAGGAGGGAGCAGGTGGAGTTGCTGTACCTCCTGGTGATGGTAAGGACTGGCAGAGTGAGAGCAGACCCTGGGCAGCTGTTGCTCTTGTGGGAACAGAGGCCATCAGGAGGTCTGCCTGAGCAGTCAAGGGCTGGCAGTGTTACTAGAAATGAAACTGAAGGATCCTTCCTTCAGGGACAGGTTTTCCTGCCACTTGCCTGCTTGGGCACTTGTTACCTGCAAGACCAATGAGAGGGATGGACCTTTTCTTAGCTGCTGCCACAGATATGCTGGCACATTCCCACCACAGCAAGTCCCGCAGGTAGTAGACCTGCATTAGCAGGGCACCACACTAATATGTACTAAGCTAGTAAGTAATAAACTACTAAATCCCTCAGGAGATTCCAAAAGTAGCTTATAACCAGTTAACCTGAGGATCTCTGCATCACACTTGGTGTGTGTTAAACCTGCCTTCTGTCTTTTATGACACTTGGTGCACTGGTTCACCAGCTGTCTTCTCCCTCACCATTTATCACAAGGCAGCGAGCTCCAGGGAGCTGTGTGAAACCCAAGGACTTGCTCCAGGAGCAGTAGGTAAAGTAATGCAGGTCACATTTGCTTTGTTTCTTCCCTTTGTGTGGGGTACATGCTGCCTTTCTGGGCCAGGCGAGGGAATTTGCTACAGGGAAGCGCCTCAGTGCAGGTAGGGGCTAACGCTATTGAACTCTTTAATCAGTGCCTCCATTTTGTATTGATGCCAACAATTTTACTGTTAAAAGCAATAGAAAATTAAACTCAGAAGCTGTTTTATATCATACAGATCTAATGCCTGTATAGGATACTCAATACTGGCTCCAGTGGAACTTATCTTCTGCATCAGATAGACACTGAGTTTCCTTCAGGAAGCCCTAGCTAGAGGAAGAGGCATTGTTTACTTTTAATGAGGCCAGTTAGCCTGAAGCACTTCACCTGGCTGCAGAAATAAGTTCTGTATGATACTACTTTTGCTTCCTCCAAAGATCTGGTGTGAAGCTGAAGCCTCTAATGAGGCTATAGCCAAAAGCTGATTGAAGTCTTTAGGTGTATAAACCACAAGGTAGCAAAAATAGATGGTTTTTGCCTCTTTTTAAAAAAATTATATGTTGGTTTTAAAAATAACAACAAAACCTGAAGAAGGTGCAGGAAGAAACCATGGAAATAAGGGAAGGTAATACAGCGGACAGGCACTGAACACCTCAAAGCCAGAGAGGTGACTTGATGTCATATGTAAACTTGGCCGTAATGGGACTTTGACAGTAAAGGAGTAGTGAAGAAAGGATTGTCAAGGACTAATAGTCGAAAGCTGACACCATTGAAATTCCAGCTGGAAATAAGTCGCCACTTCTGTGGCTCAATAAAGGGACTAATGAATGAAATTTAATAACTCATGATATGCGGAGGTCAAAACAGATAGTAGGTTCTTTCCTCTGGGCTTCAGTTCTATGAATCCAAGAAACTTCTGCAGTTTCATCAAGGAAAGAAATATGTAATAACTAGCAGCAAGTCTGAACCAACTTGAAAATGTTTTCTACAGTCTTGAACGCAGTTTCAGAGTGTTAGAAGTTCAGAGGAGTTTTTTCTTCACTTTATTTTGTTTTGGCAAATTTGTTCTGAGATCAATTAGCTCTGAATTATTCCTGTGTGCAATTTGGCAAGTGTGCGAGATTTTAAATAGATTTAAGGAAATATTTGGATAATAATTGGTTGACGAATCCATTGAAAAAGTAATGTTTCTGAACTGAACAGTATTTTTACCCTTTGGGAAATGAAATTATTTTGCTTTCAGACTGGTATGAATTAGGAGTAATTAAATTGAAGTCAACAGAGTAACATTTGTCAGATTGGACGTGAGCAAGTTTATAGTGCAGTCCACCAGCAAGGAACCTCGTAAAATGTGCTCCTTGTGGGTTTTCTGGTTTCAGCTGTTTATTAGGACTGCTTGAATTATTCATGGTGTATAAATCATCTGATAAAGTTGAATCTCTTTCAGTCAATGAAAAGTTTTCAGGCTGCCTCTGAATGCTGGAAATTAAGTATTTGCAGTCACTGGTTGCCTGTGGAGTTCGCTGGACTATCTGCATTTTGCTACCTGTGGGCTGGTAGCCAGTGGGTGATGTTAATCATGTGCTATTATCCCAGCTTGGCTGAGGCACTGACATCTTTTAACAAAGACTGATATACAGTGAATGGAAGTCCCTTCAGGAAGTGGTGGGGAGAAGGATCCTCCATGCCAATGCATGCAAGACCCATTGCGCCAGCCCTGTCTCATCCCCTGCAGTCAGATGGTTCCTGGACTGGACCAGGGCCTCCTGCTTGTCCTCTGTCCTCTTCATCCCCAGCAAAACCAGTTTATTCCCCCTGAACCCCTTACCCCACGGTATCCAGCGTGTAGAGCCATGGTCATGCTGGAGCATGAGCCCTACTGCCTGTCCTCTGCTCTGTGACCCGCCTGTTCCTCAGTGCCCATGCTCATGCATGGGGGTTCCCACTCTGGGAAAGCAAAACACGAGAGTCTCCTCATGAATGGTCCTTTATTTGTATACATATATTCATTTGTGTGTACATATATGCGTATATTCATATGTACGTGTATGTACTCATATGCGCACATACATATTCATGAGGAGTAATCAGTAACCCAAGTCTGGGCAGGGAAGGAAAAGCATCCGCTGCATGGCTCTCATAAATTTTGCTGCTGGGTGAGGTGGAGAATAAGTGTGGGAAGAACATGGGAATTTTCATTGCCTCGTGTATGATGTGGTATATTGATAAAAATGTGGTTTTAATTGTTTGAAATGGTTACACTGAAGCACTGCTCCTTCACTAGTATTATCCTCTGTCAAACTGTTCTTAGAGTAGCCTTGGACTTTGGAACATCTGAATTTAATTTCTTTTAACACTAGAGATGTTTAGTCCCATTTGAGAGAGAAAAAGAACAGAAACTTTTGGGAGCCGAGGTAGCTTGTAAAGATAGCAACATTAAGTTTGTTAGCTGGTCTGTAGTAATTAAGCTTATTTCCATAGCAACATTATCAGTTCAGCTCCAGAATTTTGAGACTTTTGTGTGCCCAGTAATTAGAACTAATATCCTAATTCTAGTAGAGATATTACGTGTGTATTTGGCGAGAGTCTTGTAACTAAGCACACTGATTGGGGTGTGAAATAATGTTCTATTTTCCTTGAGTTCTCAGATCACTTCAAACTGCTTAACTAGCTAAAAACAAATCACTGCAGCCTGCTTTCTTGGATTTCATACATAGGACTGGATTTCCATTTGGGAGAATAGAAGCATATATATATATAATTTACTTAAATACAAAAGCTTGATTATCTGTGCAATTCTTGACAAAACAGAAAGGCAGAGACAAAGTACAGCATTCAGAATACCCATATAGTCTTCATCTAAATTGCTCTAGTTTAATCCAGTGATGGCCTCTCTGATGAGGGATTTGCATGTGTTACTGTTGAGCCTGGAAAGGGAGGGTATTCAGCTTGCTTGCAAGCAAGCCAAGGGGTTGTGTGGTTGGGATCTGCAGGAAAAGGAGTCTTCCACCCCAGCTTGGTCCCACTCCCCACCTGCGCTTCTTGGCTTCCCTGAGACTTCCCATTAACCTCCCAAGAGGCCAAGCTGCCCTTCGCAGGAGGCGTTTTTCTGAGCTTCCCCATGAATACACATCTGATGGGATGCGCAGCAAACAAAGGGAGTTTTGGCAGCACACACAGGGGTGTTTGTGAGCTGTGCAGAAGTCCCCACCACTCAGGGATTGGAGAGAAGTGTACCTGCCCCTTGTCTCCCCACTGGCATTTCTGTAGGGCTGAGGACTGTGATCTTTTCCAGACCATACCAACAGCCACCCTTGTAATAACAAAGCAGAAGAACTACAGGAATGCTGCGGCACGAGATTGCCATCTTTCCAGTGAATTCAGTGCAATGACCTTGGTTTATATCATTTAGCCCCATATGACCAGACTGCCTATTTCTTGTAACCAGCCTAGATATATATATATTTCATAAATATCTACATGCTTGCATTCCAATTTAAAACACTATTTTATCCTCACTGATGTTGTCTGTGAAACGTGATAGGAAAAACTAAGCAGCCACAGTAGGAGAACTTAGGTTTGTGTGGTTTTGTGTCCTCCATCCCCTAATCCTTCTCAGCTCCTGCAGCACCGCTGTGTTTGATCTACATTTCCAACCTGGTAGGCAAATGTTAGTCCAGTCTGGGTCTGATTGAAGTTAAGTGTGCAGGGACAGAAAGCAAGCTGTTGCTTCCCAGGATGAGCAAGACACTCCTCTCTGTACCTGGCCTTCAATTTTCACAAAACCTGTCAGGATTTCCATCTCTGAGACCTCAATATTCCCTATCCCCAGCTGTCAGATTTGCTTAAAACTGGCCAACAGGTTCAAATATCACTAAGGATTGACAAATGTATATACAATGTGATTGTGTAAGCCTCAATTTCTTTAGAAGAAAGCCTGCAATGTTTTGACAATAAACATCTGTGTCTCGGCAGAGTTCATAAAGAAGTAGGTTCAGCATATGCAGTGGATATAGTAGAAAATAACATTAGAAGACTTGTTCCTGTTGCTAATGAGTTCTGAAGGTAAGAGAGCAGTTAATGTAATCATAACAGACTTGTACTCAAAGATTTTTAAGCAATTTATGGCATTCCTTGAAGCCAACGACCATAAAGCTTGGACCCAAACAGAAAATATTTTTGTAGCAAAGGACTTCAGATTTTGCAGATGCAACAACTCAGCTGTAATCCCCCTGGCAGGGAAAAAAATTATTTAGTAGACTTACCACAGAATATCTGGGGACTTACAATTTAGTCTTTGTGGCCTCCTGGAATTCTATCACAATCTGGCATCCACTTCCCCCTAAGGAAAATGAAACTCTTTGCATTACGACCAATATTTTGCTAACTTGTGTTTATCTGCAAAAATTCTATTGTAAATCTAAAGACAGTGGAGAAATACACTGTTGGTGATGGATTTGTGCATAAATTGGCTGATTAGCTATTCTTAGGAAATAACTAGTGAAATAGGCAGACGTACTTTGCACGTGAATCATGGTGGCTTTTTGGAGCCTGAAACACTGATTTCTTTTACCATGGGTTTAAATGGCTGAACTACTGTTTAAGTATGACCAATTCTGTGCAAATGTTTTTTTTGTAAGTTTGCAGGTAAAAAGCACAATGTCTGGTTAGCAATAGGCAAGGGGGACAGCTTATAGACTGGATATAGAGGAGCTGCCTTTGTTCCTAGTTCAGCGGCATTTATAAAGGTAAAATAAAGGTGTGAGTGATGCACTGCTATAACCCAGACCTATTCCAAAGTCTAGGTAGTGACCACAGCCTTTCTAGTTATAATGAAGTGCCACTGCTCATGCTCCACAAAAATAAAATTATTGGAATCTTTGTCCCTTTGCTTTGGCTTAGACCTGACAATTTTAGCTCTAGGAAGGGAAGTGGACAGAGGGAGGTCACGGCTGTGAGAGGTAAGAAGTGCTGGCTACCTTTTCCATCGCGAGAAAACTTGTGTGATGACACGGCATTTTTCCCTCCAGTCAAGTCAACCAAACTGTCTTCACGTGGGGAAGTTTTTCTGTCTGCTAGGAGCCATGACCTTGAAGGAGATGGAGGGTTTAAGGACCCTTGCTAACAACCATGATCCCTTTCCTGAAAACTTTTCTGGGCTTTGGGACATCTTGGAACTGCACATTGCTGAGTACTGCATTTATGTACAGCTCCTGTGAAACTGGAGAATGCTACTAAAACTTCAATTGCAAGAGAACTTAAGCTTTTTTCCTTACTTTCTCTTGTTAGTGTTCTCACTTTCAGTAGGCAATAGAAAGGCCTTGTGATTTTTTTATTCCTTTAGGGTTTTATTACAATTGTTTTGGTTTTGAGGACATTGGTTGAGTTAATACTTGGAGGTACATTTTTGTGAGGTGTGATTCAATGTCCCTTGGTCACAGGAAGGGGGTCAGTACAAAGGGTAAGGACATTTCTTTCCACTAAATTCACATTTTGATAAGGCCATTATTTATGGAGGCATGGTAGATTCATCAAATCTGTGGATTTGTTTGGTCCTCTTTTCATTGAAACCTTGAGATCTAGGTGTCCACCACTGTCCATAAGCAATATTTGCAGCCTTCAATTTAAAAAAGATTTTATGAATCATATATAAGCATTTACTCATCCACAGCAAACAAATAATTGCTGCTTTAAAAGTTCTGCTTTCCCAGGAGACTAGATCTGAAGAAACTTTTTTGCAAGCCCTGGAGGCCCTAGCAGCAATACATAACTTGCTGAAATGAGAGAACAGCTAAATATATGTATTTCGGCTGATGCAAAAGAAGTGGGTCAAAATGTTCTATATTACCAATGAAACATAGTACTTTTTTGCCTTCATGATATAAGATAAATCACCTTGGCTACCTGACTGTGATAGCTACAGATTAAGACCGACATTTAGGTACAAACTGGTGGGAACTTGATCTGCTGCATGTAGATGAGGAGGCCCTAACACACAGGCATGTCTTCGGTTCCTCTTCATGTGATGCTTATACCTCATGCATGAAAAAAAAGAATTGTAGAAGTGTTTTTAAAGGCTGCAGTATGTTGTGGGATTTATTGCAAGGAGCACTGAGAACTGGAAAGCTAATGAAGTGCCCTATCATATTTTGTCTGATGAAGGGATTTGTACAGCCTTCTGCTGCAAAAGATAGGACAAGTGAAGTAGTGTTTCTAACTTAATGGATAATGTATAGTAGTAAATATGAAAAGGAAGAGACAACAGCGTATAGTGTCTGTATTTTAGCCCCCCTTTAAACATTTTTCATTTAAACTTTATATGCAGAACATCATAATCTATTGTGCAAAATCAAACTAGGTCTTCCCCCAAAAAGCTTCCTATTAACTGGTGGAGAATGCCAAAATTACTTTTGCTAAATATGTTAAGGTGATACCGTTTTCATTCTTTTTGCACTGTGATTCAATGGACTAAGGAGGTAAGTTCTCCTGTTAGATGGGAAGGGTGAAGCATTACAGATAGTGAATGCATCTGGCATAAAAGTAAGGAACTACTGGGAACTGTGAAAGGAATTTCTTTGGTGATGTAATGGAAGACTAGTGATTGGCACTATCTTCTCGTGTCAGGAACAGAATGAGGAACCCCTGGAGCAGAGTTGAAAGTGAAGAGCAGGCCGTGTTAGGGACACTGTCACCTAGAGAGAGAAGCTGCCCAGGAAGCCCCAAAACTGAGAGCCACTTACTCTGGTAGCCATGGTTATTACTGCTGAGCAATTACACTGATAGCTGTAAATCAGCAATGGAGATGGAAAGGCACATCTACTGCCCAGGTATACTTAAGCAAGTTTTTATACTTAAGTTGTTTTTTTCAGACTCACATCATGGTGTTGTTTGGATTAATAGTGTACCCACATTCCAGAAGTCACATCTTTTCCAATAAAAATACATGAAGTCATGTTGGCAATGGAGGATGTGAGTATTGTGTGAAACTGTATTGCACACAAGGAATTGTAGAAGTGATAATTTACTTTTTTTTATTCCAGTTTGCTATTTTGTCTACTACCTCTTTTCTATTTTGTTAGGTAGGTGAGTTTTGGAGAGGCTGGTATGAGAAGGGATGCACACAGAGACTCAAAGCAACAAGTTGGCTTTGGCAGTCAGACAGTGAAAGTTTCATGAATTTCAGATGTTTTCAGACTTCAACCATGTGTTGAAAGAGGGAGAAATGAAAATAGATGAATGTTATCAGACTTGCCATTAGGTTTAGAGAGCACATACTGAATTAATCTGAAGTCTCTGTGCTGATCAGTCCTTGGTTTGGATGACTGACACCATGTTGTAAATACCAGTAAAAACTGCTGAGCATATTGTCTAACCTTTCCTTGTAACTGCAGCATCAATCACTCTATGATTAACATGCTCACAGGCACCTTCTTCATCTTCTGCCATAGTATCTCTTCCAGTAAAAGAATGGATTAACGGCTGAGCACTCGAGGAAAAGAAAGGAGTCTTCCATGAAGGAGTCTATATGAAAGTCCATAAAAAAATCCTAATTTATCATGTCACATGGAATAATGAAACACCCTCTTTATTCTGCAGAATCGATAGTTTTTTAAATATAAATGGAAATATATAACTGAAAAAGAGGATCATTTGTCTGCTGAATACCTGCAACCAAATTATATAGTAACTTTGATTTGTAAATGCTTTTCTTTTCTGGAGGGAGAGAGATCAGTCTAATCACATTACACATTTCGTGCTTTCACAGCCAAAATCTCATTCTTCTGGGACTTGAGTCAGCCACTTGCTTCTTCTCACCCATGTCTAGAGTATGAATACTTATCTAGAAAAATTCGAATACTTATCTAGAAAGATTCAGGAACACTATGTGGCAAAGGAATCCGGCTGCAAATAATAAGATAACACAAAGAGAGAAAAAGCTTTACCTGCATACTAAAATATAACTTTCTATTCGTTATGTTTGCAGAAGACCCTCTTGAAGAAGTAGTCAATTTACTTCTCTTCTTGTACAATAAAGAATAGTGTACACAATATATAGTAAAAGGAGGGTTTTTTATGTAGTCAGAATATTTTATTAATAATTAATCTAACATTGGGGTTTTTTCTTAGTACTGTCCTATGAGAGGTTATACAATAATTTCCATGGCCACTAGAATTTCCTAAGTATATACAAATATCTTATTAATGTAAATCTGATGGGAAAGTTTTACTTACACTTTCCAGCACACTTCAGCTGGTGATAGGTCACTATCCAAAAGATTGCATCCTTTATCATTTTGGAGTAACTAACCTTCTGAGCTGAAAACTTTAGTCTTTGAATTCTAAGACCCAGGGCTTCAACCTGTCATAAAAAGTGCTGCATTCACATTTGAAGATTTCTCATAGTGCGTTCAGTTTTTATGGCACTGTGCAGGACCAAAGCTTGTGCTGAATTGCAAGCAGCAGCTCAGGCAATGAAATGAATAGAAAATCTTCAATAAGGTAATCCAAACGCAATCTAGGCTGGTGCTTTTGTGAAAAAACTGAACTGGCATTTTAACAAATATTCTATAATTCAAAGAACTTCCCTATTAGAGTGATTTTTTTTTTTTCTATTTTGTTATCTTTTCAAGGCTTCTGATTAGCAGAGAGCAAGAGCCTTCCCCAAGAAGCACCTTCAGCAGAAAACAAAGAGTAAGTAATACATTAGGAGTGCAATGTAGACCTTGCAGACAGCTACTCGATTCCTCACAGTCTAATACATGCCTCCAGAAATTACACTCACTTGAACTGGAAGGTAGCATGTGATACCCCGTTTATGTACAGCTTCTTGACTTTCACTGGTGGGCCAGTAATCCATATTTCACAGCTAGCTTTCTGTGTCATCCGCTCTTTGTCAGATGTACGAACTAAGTGTTCTTATCTCCTACAGTCAGCCTGGTTTCTGTGTTTTATGTTAGTTATTTCATGAGAAACAAGCAGCCATATTGAAATTGAAACTAGGTGCCTGTTGTAAAGCGATTTCTAATTCTATCTGTAATTTCCGACCACAGAAGTCTATTCTTTCCGGAAGTTCACGTGCTGAATCTTGGTGAATAAGGGAATTCTAGGAATGTTAGGGAAAGAGACTTAGGTAAATTTGTGAAAGTTCACCTAATTTCATAGTCTCAGTTTGGGGTCTTTGTTCTACTCTGAAAGAGCCTGACTAGGCATTCCACTTGAGCTTTACTTTGCCTACCTTTGGGGACTTCCTTTGGGCTGTGAATGTTTTGTAGGAAATAGGTCACTTGCAGACATAAAATAGACTTATCACCCAAAATGCAGAAGGGAAATGATTAATTAGATTTTTTTGAAACTTGACTGTAAAGGTTTGCCCTACTTTGTGACAGGCATTTTATGCAAATTATTTAGAATACTTATGTATTAATTAGAAGATGTATATGTTATCATATTCATTATCTTATTGGCAATACATGTTCTGAGCAATGTAAAAAGGGTGATAACTTGGCAAATTGGCGTGTATGAAAGGTTAGCAAAGTCAATGGGGAATTTCAGAGTTGTCAGTAGATGTTGGAAGTGTTCAGGTTCTTATGGGAAAGCAATGTCCTCGATGATAAAATATGCTAAAGCTCTTCGCTAATAGGAGTAAGGGTTGTAGTTTACTGAGGTGCATCTTGTCTTCTCACTTTTTCTGTCTGGATGCTGGGTTCCAGGCATGATCCAATATTGAGAGAGGGAAAGGGATGATGCCTGGCACATCAACAGCCACAGAGAGTGTCTGTCATCTTCTGTAGTCAGCTGCCTGTAGGTCAATTTGAGGGTGGGTTATAACAGGAAAGCTGTTTAGTATAGCTTGGCGCAGCATAATCCTTGTATCCCACTTGGGATACACTCTAGATGGGTAGACAACTACAAAGTTGAAAAACTGCCTGTTTTGTTGAGCCCACAGGCTGATAATTAATGGTTCACACTCTTACCTGCAGGCCAGTTATGAGCTGAATTATGTGTGGGGATGTATCCTGTTCACTTTTATCAGTGCATCGTGGTTTAAGCTTAGTCGTAAATTAGCAGAGTATGTAGT
>WYDI02021400.1:0-20566 GCA_009867235.2 Psittacus erithacus | reverse complement strand
GCAAGCGGCCGAGCCGGCCCGGGAGAGCAGCCCCCGGCGCCAAGATGGTGGCGCCGCTGCCGAGGGCGGGCCGCGGCTGGTGGAGGAGGTCGGAGCAGTCGAGGAGGGGAAGGAGACGGTGAGGGAACGGCGGGAAGCGCCGGTTTGCACGGCCCTTTCGGCACCGACCAAAGGGCGAGGGGAGAAGGAAGCGGCTCCCAGAGAAAAATGACTGCTACTGCTGAACCCAGGACAGTAACCTTTCCTCTATGAACGGCTAAATTCACCTTTGGGCAGAAACCAACCGTAAAAGGAGTCAAAAGGTTAGAGAAAGTTATCAACCGTTATTTATTATTTTAACATGAGTTGATAATTTTTAAAGTCTAGAAACACTGATTTAGAGTAGCTGTAAACTCAGCAGTCTCAAAATCATGTCAAATTTTAAAGCCAGCTGATCAATCCATTTAAAACATCCCCTTTTATAGTGCAAACAAATCTCTAGATTCTCCAGCTTTGTTCTCTGCACTGTCCTTGCTTACACTGCCCTGGGCTGAACTTTGAGTTTCAGCACTGACTAAAGCTTTTGTTCCTCCTGTTAGGCTCTCCCATGTGTCTTCTTATTTCCCTGCATAATTCCTTCTTGTTTCTATTTCCCTTCTCTGTCTTTTGTTTAAGTATTCTGACATGACATTATCAGAGCTGTATGTCAGCTTAAGTTGGGAAACAACCTCTCCTACAATGCTGCAGTAAGTCTGTGAGAAAAGTGAGATGCCTAGTTTCTATCATTTTCTTTTTGTTTCATCAAAAAAAAACAAACAAAAAACCAGATTTAGATCCAAAACAAACAAACCTCAAAACTCTAAGAGCTTTCACTAATTTTTCTTATTTTTCTCTTTTTACTCAGAAAGTAGCATAACTAAAAGATTAACATCTTCCTCATAAAAAATTTTACAGCCTACAGGAAAGGGAGTAAGGGGTATTGTTAAAGTACAGACTTAAAGACTATATTCCAGACATTTCAATTATTTTCTCCTGCTTGTAAGTATCATTCTAAAGCTTCAGAGGAATACCTAAAAGTACCATTTTAAAACTTCAGAGGCACACCTAAAACATCTGATGTAACAGGAAAGAATAGCTACCTGTGTGTTTCTGTTATTTCAACAGATAGTAAATCTTAATTATTTCACTAGGTCAGTGTTTGGAAGAACAGGGTTGGAGTGTAAACATCAGGCAAAATACAGTTCTTCAAAACACGGACATCTGGTTTGGTATGGGTTTTTTGCCAAAAAAAAAAAAAAAAAAAAAAAGAAAGAGAAAAAAACAACATTTATTTTAATTTGATTTTAATTTAGTTCTAGCACATCTTAAGGAAAATGTTTAACTCCTCAGTAGCTATGAATGAATATGCATTACTATATCTGTATATATTCTTTCTTTTATTTGGAAAACATGCGGTGAAAATGTGCAAAAAAACTATTCCTTCTTAGGAACTTTTTATATGGTTTATTAAAGCCTGCCTACTTCTGCCAGGAAAATCTACATCTCTCATTTAACTTTTTAGGCTGCTATGTGACACCTTTCAAGCCACATATGTGTTTAACATTTTATAATATTAACTCAAAATCTTAATATAACTTTCCTACTGTATAGATGTATTAATCTTATAGTTCACTCATTCTGTTGGATGTACACAATCTATCTGGAATTTATGATGTTAAGATACAGCTGCTTCAAAACTTTTGCACAGTCTTGAATAGTAGTCAAATCATGCTCTTTCTACTCCTGGTATAATCTGCATGGACATACTTTAAATGTGGTTATGAGATATTAACATTTCTTGTAATATTAGAAAAATAAATTGTTAATAAAAACAATGTATTTAACTCTTCAAACCAAAAATTTGACACAATAAATTTGAGTCTATTCAAATTGCAAAAATAATTATTTCATTTAATTTGTTAAGTGCACTATTTACAGTTTACCAAAAGCTGAGCTATTTATTTCCCTTCTCCCTATGTTAAATTTGAAGTCAGTCATGGTTCTGAGATTTCCTTAAACAGGTGTTGATTAAAAGTGCCGTACACCTCCATGTGTTGATTTTGTCTACTGGAATACAACTAAGTTTCTCAGTGAGATTAACTTCTGCACTGCGGTAGAGCTCATAAAAAGGGCAGTTTCCAATATACCTTGTCTGAGGGAACTTCAGATCTCATTGTTACTCAGTTCTACATATATATTGAGCTCTTAAGATGCACTAGCTCATAAGGTACCAAGGACTCCAGAGATTTCTTTATAAAATAAGACTTACAGGCAACATTGCTTAGAAAAATAATCCCATCAAGCTCTCATCATCTGACAATTATACCAATGTTTTGATTACTTATTATGTGGTACTTTCTTTTCAGCAGAATTCTTGTGAGTCCAACTGGGACACCAGCCAGGACAGACCAGACATCCTCGATCCAAGTGAGCAACACTGTGCAGGCTGCCTGTCCAAAGCATCCAGATTTGCTAATTCAGCACTGACTCCAGATGAACTTTAATCCTAACAATTTATATGCAACTACACTGTGAAACTGATGGTCTTTAAGGATAATTGCTTAAGATGGCTGGGGAGTATTTGTACTCTAGGCAGGTTAGCTTTGCCTCTCTGACAGTTAGCTGTATGTTTGGTCCAGCATCTACTGATGTCAGTTCATATATTCCTACTGACTTCCACGGTCTTTAGATGAAGCTCTAGATCTCTAATTGGCCATCTGTGCGCATATTTGCTATGACTGCCTGCACATATTGGACCTAGACGCCACATCTGCAGTTTCCAAAAACTATATTCAGTAACAATTTTAGAATAATCTACCTAAAATATGTCAGCAAAAGTTCAATGAACTCCATACCTAAGTATGAATCTATGCTACTGTCTGTGCTTAACTGTAGAGACAGCACTAAGAAGTTCTCAAATTTGTTTTCAGAGCCCTTTCAACTCTGGATATACAGGTTATCTTAAAAATGTTATGCTTGGCCTTTTTTTTCTAAGGAAAAATCATACACATTTTCAAAACTGCATTGAAAGACTTTAAAAAATTTACTTACTTTGCCACTTTAAATGATAGATTGTTATTGTGCCATCCAGTTTTCTACAAAAGTAACCAAAAACCTCTTAAAAATACAAGCAAAATCCTTATTTGAGAAGATTTTTAAATTAATAAAAATTAAGAGAATGATTAATATAAAATCCTAAATACAAATATTTTACAGAAATGCTGTAACTCCATCCCAGCCAAAACAAGCACAACTAAGAAAAGTATCTGTAGCTAAGGAGAGAGCAGAAGCAAGTCTTTATCATCCAGTAGGTCAGAAAGCAAGCATATATGCTGCAGTTATCTTTGAAGTTTAGTTAAAAAATATTTCAGAAGCAATATGAATTTCAATGTAGTGCTGTGAAAGAGAACTAGCTCCACAGGACATGACTAGTGTTAATATAATTACACATAGCTTTTGAAATGTTATGTTTTTCTCCCCTGGTATCTTATTGCTTATAGATTTTGTTTTATACCAACATTTTTTGGACTTTTCAAAGGGTACACACTAATGCTTCTCACTGGATAATACATATTATTAAACTTCGAAACTCTTCATACCAATATATTTATAGTGGCTATACATGTGCATAGAATGTGTTTGGAAAACCAACTTTCTTTCCTTGTATAACTGTTTATTTATATATGCATGCCTAATCTCACATGGCTGGCAGTAGATTAGACAAGGTATGGACTTTCTATTTTAATATTTGTTATACATATTTATTAGGTACATAATAGACAAAAAATATATACTATTTCTACATTATATATTATTAGTGATATATGATTCAGTTGTGACCACTCTCTTTTATATAGCACGTATTCAAAATGAACAACAATAAAAAAAGACCACTGCAAGAAATAACAAGTTTTCATTCTTTGACTATCAACATCTATGTCTCTCAAAAACTATTAGGAAATCTAGTCTGTGAAGATCAGAATAAATACTGTAGTAGAGTTGAACCTGAGAGACATCTACAGTGCCCCCCAGGAGTCTGATTTCCATATTTAACATATTGAAAATTACAGCAGATAGCTCATATTTATCTTGCATGTATTTTATATAATAATCCAGACATGGGCCAAATGTCTGCCAAATATGTTATTCCAGCTGCTAACATTTTGCACTTTTCTGCAAAGGTATATAGCAATAACAAACCATTCAGTAAGCTTTTATATCTACATTACCTTTTAAAGGTATTATTAACATATTCTCTGTCTAATCTATTCAGTGGAATTTGGTCAGTGCAATCCAGGATTATTTTCTTAAATTTTCCAATCCATGAGGCATATGGAATTTTTCACCAAGAAAAGCAAATATATATGAAACTAGACCCCGAAACAAAATAATGACTCTGCTTTCAAACTCCATATACATTTTGCATCTCATTTAGCAGCAACAGTGATAATAATATTTTATTGTAGAAATAGGATAAGCAAGCAGTTTGCTAAAGAAAACCAAAGGCAACAGTTACAAAACCACCTGGAAATTAAAACATCCTTCTAGAACAGTCAGTTATTATTGTCAACTAAAGAGGAGAAAAGCCTAAGCAACCCATTGACTACTTCTCAAGGCAAATGATAGAAAAGAATCAGATGACAACAAGCAGAACTTAGAAACAAAATTGTTGTGTGTGTTTACCGAAAACTATCATCTTCACAATTACGTAAAAAACCCCAAAAATTGGATACTAGAAAACCTAATTGATAATTATAGAAAAGCAGACACATGCATGAGCAAGGAGAGCACTGAAAGAAAGCAATGGAAAGCAACGGAATAAACAAAAAGAGGACATTTATTCCAAGATGCTGCTTTAAAGGACAAAGAAGTGGGAAAATGTCATCCCCTGTAGCTGAGTTCCAGTGTCACCCATGACCAAAACTCCCAGGAGAAAAAGTGTCACAGAAAAAGGTGAGCTCAGACCACAGCAAGGTCACTGCTGATGTGACAAAGCTCAGAGAACAAAAAGATGCTGAATAGGTTAATCTAGCAGAAAGAGCACTATATCTTAGCTGAACTGCAACAAATGGGACAGATTCCAGATCTAACTGGGGTCATGTTTCTAAATGTAACCAGATAATGTACCAATCAGTGTTAATGGAAAAGCAATGCTTTTTTTGCCCTGTGGGTTAACTACAATAACTTTTACCACTTAGACTGGTGATACCTTGATGCTGTAATTACTCACTGCATGTGTCTGTCAATATTTGCAATGTGCTTATTTAGTGCCCACTTTCAGGTTGGAAAGTGCAGATGGCTTGTCCTGCTGAAAACAAACCCGTGTTATTTCATTCCTTTTGCTTTTTCAGAGGAGCAAGCAATTTTTCAGCTCTGTTGTATCTTACAGCTGGCTGAGCCTGCACAATCATGAGCAACAAACATGAAGAAACTCTATTATTTTTGCTGAAACTTCATAATTGCTCTACTGTTAAATATGCAGCACATATAGATTCAGAGATGGATCCAGACAGAGGGAAACCCCCCCAAACACTAAGTTTTGCTTATTTCTGAGTATAAAGCTGCTCATTATATGGTCTGAAGTGCTGTAGGAAAAGAAACTCTAGTCATTTGCTCTGGGTATCTTTGCTGTGCATATAACTGGAGAACAAGAAACTCACTGTCTTTAAACTACACTTCAATCTAATGTGGCCTCCAAGTGAGCAAAATAGACAAGTTAGAGGTTAAAACTCTCTATCTCCAGCCATCAATGTGTCTTCTGTTTTTCAAAGGTTCAGCAGATACAGAAGAGCCTGCAGTAGCGAATATTATCATGTTGTTTACTGCCTTCTTCATGCCAGAGGAACACTGTGTGCATACACGTGTTTCTCTTGCAGTCTAACAAGTGAACGGTTTTGCACCATGTTTGCACTGGAACAATTTTAGAGATGTTAGAAAAGGTTCTATCTGAATTTCTAAGATCCTAAATATTAAAACAAAACAACAACAATAACAACAACATCATTGCCAGAATAGATTTTAGATTGCTAAGAAAGGGAGTACATGAAGGTGAAACATTTTGGTCTCTTCAACCACTTTAACTTGCACTAGGAACAGTCAACGAGTATCAGCTATCAAAAACTTCTACCTATTTGCTTCGCTATCATAGTGTTTCTGAACTCACATTTGCAGGCTTGACAGCTGGAAGCATTTTGTGTTTCCTGTTACGGATTGTAAGTAAGAATGAAATGGGAATAGATGTCTTTCAAACAGGGGCACAATTTCTTTTGCTATTAAAACCTTTTATTTCTACTTTGACTTTATTTTTAACACTATGGAAAGCAATTTTAGTTACACCTGAAGATATTTGACTACAAAGTTGCAGGAGGCAGTTACAACATGTGTTTTTAGATTGCCAGAGATTTAGATTGCATTAAAAGTTTTCAAAGCTTGCATCCAATACATTATGTCATACTCTTAAATCAACAGTTTGATAAAGAACTAATGAGCAGTTTATTAAGGAATAACATTAATGGACTGCATAAAGGATCTTGAAGGTATTACTGAAAACACTTCTCTCCCAATAAAATGCTGTCGAATCTTCACTGTATTGAGTTTAAAATAGCTGACATTGTAATATGACCTACCATAATAGGTCTATTCCAAATGAATGGCTAAAGTAATAGAGATTGAAAATGGAGTAGTTGCCCAATCTCTGAAAAAATAATTTTTTTTGGCTTTGGATGACATTCTGAAAAATGTTTGCATTTTGGAACTGAAATGACTTTTCTTGCCTGTAGTCAGCTGAGTTGGCTCAGAGCCGGTAGGCAAAGGGCACACTCAGGAAGTCATCTCATAGTAATCTCACTGCAAGGTTGATGCAGAGGGAACTTGCAGTCCAATAAAAACAATTACATTACTTTTATGTATATTTGCATTGTGTGCAATTTGCTGTTTAACAAAGAGACTTGGCAGGTTCTCATAAACGAATAAGAGACCAGTAACAGCATATTGTCTGCATCTTTTTCAGCTGGATTCAGCGGATGGCAAAAGGAGATGCAAATCTCACTGTTCTTCACAAGTAAAGAAGCTTCAGAGGGATGATAAGGGCACTTTAAGTTGACAGCTAAGCTAAAGGGACAAAAGGAATTATTACAACAGCAAGCTATCTGAATCATGAATGAAATGACAACAAGCTCTTGGGAAAATTTTTGACAGAAATTTTGCCTCAGACATGTTTCATTAAAATCAGAACTATTATTTTTAACAAGCTTTTCTGAGGAAAATTGCTTAGGTCCAGAATGGATTTCCTCACCAAAACAAGAGAAAAAAGTCTGAAATATCCCTAACCCAAAGGGTAGCAACAGCACTTAAAGACCAGATGAGCCAAAAGTCCAGTGGCAAAGCCATCAGATGGAGATGTCATAGAACAGTCTAAAGCTTTGAATCATATCTGATCACATTTAATCTGGTTTTCCAAAACATTAGCATAAAATATTTTCACACTATTAAAAGGTCCCTCTTTCATTCTGATGGAAAAAAAAATAAAAAATTCTAGTATTTGCATGAAAGAGAAATTTTCTTATGGAAAAATGGAAAAGGAATTCTATTGCAATTAGCCATAAGAACTCTGTGGATTGCAAATGTATTCATCAAATAGGTGGAAGGTATAACCAAATGTAACTCCTTTTTCAGTGTGTTAAGTGGCAGAACATTGTGGTTCTGTGTCCTTATCCGGAACACACATAGATGGTGGCACAGTTTATCCTGCCAAAGTTCTTAGAAATAACAAGAGGTCATGTGTCTGCATGACAGATGACATAACTTCCTTATGTAATTCCTGCAATTTATGATGCATTTTGTTAAAAGTCAGTGGCTGAGGAGAAGGGTGGGAAGGTTGGCTCTGTTCTAATTCTGCCACTTTCTTTTGGACAAAAAGTCCCCCAAAGGAGAGGAAAAAGATGTGCCTCTCTTAAAAATAATTGTAAAAGCCCAACAGAAATGCAAGACAAAATGCCTGTTGGAAAATATTGCTAACTTCTCCTGAGCAAAACCTGGAAAACTCTTGTGAGAAGTAGAGGTCTTTCTTCCAGATGACCTTAAGAATATTTTCCAAGGTGCCCAGCAGCTTCAATAGCTTTTCATACACACAAAATCACTATGTACTGCATTACAAGGAAGTAACTTGGGAAAAATTTCTCAAGCTTCAGAGGGATGAGGAAAATTTGATTCTAAACCTGTTTTT
Source organism: Psittacus erithacus (assembly GCA_009867235.2). NCBI lineage: Eukaryota > Metazoa > Chordata > Aves > Psittaciformes > Psittacidae > Psittacus > Psittacus erithacus. The sequence continues at coordinate 12,324 of WYDI02021400.1, read as the reverse complement.
CATCTGTGTCACAAAGTAAACATATGTTATGGTCTTGAGAGGTAGTTCAAGAGATGGGAAGTCCTTAGTGGATATTCTTGAAAGAAAAAATAGACAGATCATCAAATCAGTTTTGAATAATTATTTTAAATTCTATTAACTAGTATATTTAAGGAAATCCCTATCTCCTGTACAGGTGCTGACCACCTTTTTCTCATACTTGAGCAACTGATTTGCATAACTGTGTTGAGAGCAATTTCTTCAGTACCTGACTTAAAATTTCCAACGTTTTTCCAGATCTGAAGATGATTTTGCCTGTTTGAAAGATTGTTCTTCCCTGAGCCCTGTCAACAGCTTTAATAAAAAAAATGCATTTCTCCATACAAATCTTATTCCTTTCACATTTTCCATTGTTTTACCTTCTGGAAGGAACATTCCCTTTGCACTGTGACTCCCTCCTACCTCATGCTCCTGTGATTCCTACAATCCACAGAGGAAAGAATGGAATTTATTTTTTTTTTTCACATCAAGATGGCCTTATCCTGATAAGTAATACAGATGTTAAAGAGAAATACTTTCTATTTATCATATCATGTATTCTTATATCATCCAGTCAAACACCTAGCACTGATCTAACTCTTTATCTCTTTACATGAAACACAAAAATTCCAACATTAGGGTGCAGTTCTGTGAAAACTTGCTCCAGTAAAGATGAATAATAATCTGGCTCTTTTTGAATAACTTCACCATCTGAACTAACATCAGCAATACGTCTTGGCAGATGCTGCGGCTCTCAAACACGTCTGAAGCAAGATCAGCAAGTCCACCATTTCTTAAGGCATGTTCAAAAGCATTTAGTGGTAGGTCAACTGTTTCAACATTTTCACATTCAAAAGAAACAGAGTGTTATCATGGATGAGCATTCACATCCTGCTCTGTATGTTTTCCATTGAGCTCAGTCTTGCAAATCTGTTTGTCCTGATATCAATGCATCATATATCCTCGAAAATACCTCCCAGCAATGGGAAAATATAGTGCTTATTTGAACATTAAAAACCTATTTTACAGTTTTATCCTACGTACTTATTACACATAAATACAATATTAATTTAAATATCACCAGACATATGTTTAAGATGACAAACATTCCAAAATAGATAATGAAAATGGCATTGCGATTCCTTTAAAAACAGCATCATAAACTGGCATTAGTGCAGCTAGAAATGAAAAGAAAACAAAATTATGAATAAGAGTCAATTATTGCAAATCAAATTGTATTGTCAGCTGCAGAAGCTCTAGTATTTGCAGTGCTCAATGAAGTAGCTTAGTAAACAATATTAAATCTGAAAGTAAATACATGGCTTGCTCTACACTCCATAATTTAAGATGGATTAAGTCTCAGAGACAGCTATGTCCACCAGTTCTCTATCTATATCTTTCTGCTCTGCAAAATGCATTCTTTTTTTCTCACCAAAATATACTGTAATATTTTCCATTTCTCTATCACATAAGAAAGGCTCCTACCTTCTGATGATCATGGTGAAATACTACCCCAAGGCACATTTGCGCCATCTGGCGCTGCTTGTGTGTGTCACTGCTCTACAGTTTGTTTTTCAAAGAGAGTCAGAAATCTCTTTTGTATCTTCTTGTGAACCGTTACCAAATTTGATGGCTCTGGAGTTACTCTGTGCACTGAAACTCGTGCCTTTTTTCTGCCTTGCTGGTTACTGCTTTCCTTGCATGGCCAGGTTGCTCCACATCTTTCAGCTCAGACCTTCTCTCCTGGGTGTGCTGGACTGTCACTATGCAAGTGGACTAAGCAGGGTCACCATGTATCAGACACAGCCCTGCCACACCTCCAGTGCCTCCTGGAAAAGGGTTTTGAAGTAGGGATAAAAACGAAAGCCAGGCAGCTCCTCAGACAAGAATGTGCGGTGGCTGGGAAAGGCATAGTACCGAGGCAGGGTGTCTGGAGGAGGCAACATTTCAAAGGGAAGGCCAGGGAAAGCAAGACTGGGAGGGTGACGTGGGAAGGCATTTACTGAACATAGCATTCATACCTGAATGGACTGAATTTTACTGGACTGATCTGTAAGAAAAAGAGGGAGAAATATCAAAGAGAATAGGAGGAAAGGGGAATAAAAATGTAGGAATGAAATATTGAGACCAACAAAAGCAGAAGAAACTTGAGGGATAAGAAAAGATTGTCTGTCATTTTGTGTCACATCAAGCGTGGATATTATTCCAGTATGCAAGAAACCAGTGACAAAAATTACTGTAGAGTATATGTCGTCTTTGTGCTTCTGTCCTTTGAGTGAGCTAGCCTGAAATAGATAGCTGTGTATCTTTCCCTATCTGCTTCTCTACTTGACGATTTTGCCATAAGAAGAGGAATGATCTTTTCTCAGATTTTCGACATCAAAAGTTTCATCTCCCATCACAAAAACAGTGCAGTAGCCATATACAGCAACTGTGTTTCTCCTGCTGTTCTCACCACTTGACTTTCTGACTTACTCACAGTATTGACAGGACAACAGAGCAACTTTGATGCTGGGTGCACATCCCCTCTCCCTGAGAGGAATCCCTATCTCCCTCTTATCTATTCTGGCAGACACATACTCCAACAGACCTTTTGAGCAGCCTATACCTATTGCAGAGCCATAGGACATATAGGATATAAGAAGGTATTAATGCATTACACTTTGAGCATCTGTGTTTGTGTTCTTTAATACTGTGTAAATCAAATATTATTCTAGATTATCAAGGACATAACATCGCAATATCCCTTTTCAGCACAGCGCTAAATCAGGCTAAAACACAATCTAATGCTTAATCTCTGTATTACTGATGAAATATTGACACAAATGGTATTCTAAAATGGTCTAATCCTTTAAAAGGCTGAGTACCCTGAGAGATGCTCAGCAGACTCCACTCCAAATGAAATTAGTGAGCCTCTGACACCTAGCATTTCACAGGACCAAATCCTTTAACTACACTATAAATGCTTTCTACAAAAATACTAATAAAGAAACCCAACAATCAGCCCTTCTTATTATACTCTACAAATGAGTAACAGATTGGCAGTGGTGCAAAGCTTCTCCCCATGTTGTGCCAGTTTATATGTTTTATGGCCACGTAGTGACTTGGATTAGCAAATAAAGCTCTTTAAGTGGCGCAGAGACCCAGACATTTTATTTTGGGATAGATCAAGGGCCCTGGATCATCTTGACTTGATTTACTGCACGAACATCAGTTTTGGCACAGCAGATACTATGAGCAGACCAGAAGTAGTAGATCCTACAATTCTGCAGTCAGTTTCATTGGATAAAACTGTAGACTAATACCAAAAATAAACAGTTTCATTGTCCACTTCTTTTCTTCCCCTGCCAGCCATACATTCAACTTCTGCTTGCTCCTTCTATGGGTATGTTTGGACTTAAAAGAGGAACAGAAGCCTAGTCAGGACCACTGTTTTGGCAGGAATCTGAAACCACCTTGGAAAGTGAAGAAGGAAGGAAGTGGAATGTTACAAATGCATAAGCTGACTGTAGCAGTATGATTACTGAATGTAAAACTATGGACACTGTAGTGCTTTGTAACTTGATACTAAATTATTCTTTTGCATTCACCTTTAGCACAAGATTTGTTGGTACAGACTTCTGTCAAGGACCTTCTCTTTCAAGAATTTAAAGGGAAATTTTATTTTGCTACCTCCATTTCTCCCAAGGGAAGCTGTAAGAAATTCAAATTAACAAATCATCACAAAAACACATCTCCATGTTTCGATGACATGGGTTCCACGGGTGTGGAAGAATAAGGTGTTCATGTTATTAACTGCAGTATTTGATCCTCACAATGCTGTTTACTACCAGGAGTTAATACATTCAAAACACTGTCTCTACCACATAATGCAGGCATGGAACTCACTCTCCCAAGGCCATACTTAGCATCCCAGAAGCTTAGGAAAAGATTTGGAAATGGATGAGGTATTTCTCACAGCATATTACTGATAACCTGTAATTACTAACAGAAGAAAGGGTGTTCTAGAACAATTTTAAGTGTTCAGGTATGAAAAAAGCCCTCTAACAATAATGCATTAGTCAGCACTGACTGGTGCACACAACCATTTTAAGATTTCTAACCTTGAAGCTGATTTCATGGCAGCTCAGTCATAAAATTCTCTTGGATGAAAAAGTACGCCTTCTGGCACATCCCTAGGTCATTACATGCAGTGTACTTTAGAATATAATGATTAGTAAACTCCAGATTTTCTAAAAATTCTCCAAGTCAAACAGTCTGTCTTTTGATAATTCATTATCTTACAAAGATAGCTCAAGGCTCAGTACTTCCATTGGATAAAAATGTAACCCTCTGGCCTGAAAAAACAGCTGTTGCACAGATAAGTGAGTCCTCTATACAATGATAGCCTTTTGTTACAGCTGATAAGGAGGTAATGCCCTAGAGGATAAGCAAAGCTTTGACTGGCAGATTTCCGTGAAAAAATAAAGTAAAAAACTTTTTATTTTTTGAGCACTTTATACTGTAGTTGTTCAAGTCAGACACTCCTGCATCTTACCCTGAAGTATCTGGTGCTAGCTACCATCAGGGGCTGGGTGCTGAATTGTAGCAGTTTTTAAAGAATTAATGGGAACTCAAAAATTAGTAATCATGTATAATACAAGCTTTGAGATTTATTTAAACATCCCAGCATATCTGTAGTTTCTACATAATCCATTACATAAAAGAAGACAAACCTGAGAGAGAATTTTACCTGTGTACAGAAGCAGCAAGAGACTTCTGAAAGTCATATGGCCCTTAGTACCTACTCAGAGCTTCTCCTAGCTTTGATAGGATGACCTAATCTTCAAAGGGCAAATTATACTTCCTAAACTGTCTCATAAGCTTTCTGTTACTGCCAGAGGTACAATCTCCTGCTTAATTATTTCAATATTATAATAAATAATAATGAAATAATAAAATAAATAAAGCTCTTAGAAGACTGCATTAAAATATTGTGAAGAAAGCACCTGAAAAAAATCAAAGCATTGCTCTTTATACTACAAGTCATGAGGATGTCTCCAAATTGACAGCCTTTACTTCTGGGGGGCTGGCAGGAGTGGGTAAGAACAGAAAGAAGGATATTGGAAGACAAGTGTGTATAACCCTCAGCTATCCAGCTGGTGTGCAAGGCTCACATTAGGACCTACCGTAACATTTGGGCATAGGGAAGAATACACTGGGGAGCCAAAGTACTTGAATAAAGTGTGCCAGGGTCTGAATTTATAGGCTTTCCACTCTTTCAGTCTGTCGTTGTATTGCCTAAACTTAGGCTGAACTCAAGGTGGGTACACTAGTTCAGTTTTAACTCTCTTCTTCCCTCCATAATTAGCAGATACCTCTTAATTAGGGTCAATGCTTTTTGCCCCCTTCCATATGAATGGAAATATTAAACTAGGAGTTATCCACTACACACACTTCTGCATCAATGAGATTTGCAACTCTCAGTCCTTCCTTTGCTAGCTACTTAGCTTTCTTCAGTAAGGAGGGTAATTTGCTTCCAGGACCAAGTATGTTTTCCTGCTTTTTAGAAGGCAGTTATTTACCATGGTTTTGGCATTATTGCGCTTCACTTGTGCTCTTAGGATGATCATATCTTCTGTAGAGATGATGATGATCACCTGCTCTTACAGTGTACTGTAATACACAATCTTTAACTATTCCACATCTTTATTTCACACGCTTCTGATGTGCTTGAGTGGAGTATACCATACAATTTGATTCATCTTCCCTCTGTAAACCTTGAATTGTTTCAACCCATTAGGATCCAAGCATACCTGGATAGAAGTGGGGCTCACCATTTACCCCTCTCAGCTACATCTGTCTTCACTGCCGTGCAGTTCTTACACACCATCTTTGCAGCACTCAACTGAGAGAACTTGCACATGGTTGAATTGGAGTTATAATCCACCTGTAAGCTGAGGGGACGGGAGAGAAGGCCTTTTCTCTGATTTGATTTATAAGGGTCTTCTGGAAACAAAAGGAATGTTCTTTGATCTACTTGGACTTCTGTCTGTTAGCATCCAGCATCCCATTTACCTTGAAGATTTACAGAGCTCTACTTCCAACACCCTCAGCAAAATTAGCAATTTTTATTAAACACAGAAGATGGCTGCATTGGGGAAAATATCTAACAACTAGCTATGTACCTTTTAGAGCCAGCTGCTCAAATTATCTGAAAGATTACTAATTCAGCACATGTTATGGCAGAATTATCCTGAATACATGTGTGGAAAGGCTTGCATAGTCAATATCCAGTCCTTAAAATCCTCAGATTATTGAGTTATGATGGTATTATAAATTCAAATTTTGTGTTGAAATATTTAATCTCAGTTTTCTTTACTATTCTCCCTTGCATGCAAACTTTCTTATTGCAATAACTGAATAAAATTTCCATTTATTCCAGAGATAGTCTATATGTTGATACTTCCCTAACTCAGTTTCAATAGACACTGACAAATATTTTGTGATTTCAAAAAAACCATGATGGATTTTTTCCAAGTTCTTATTATGGAAATGCATTCTCTTAGGGTGAAATATTTTGGATTTTCAGGGGGACAGGAAACATTCTTCAAGCATGAATAAATGCACTGAATCTATCCTTTATTTGTGTTTTCAGCTTAGGTACATGTGGATTGCTTGATCCAAACGTTTTCTACAAACAAACTGTTTCTGCAAAAGAAATCATTGTGAACTTGTTTTGAACCAAATTCAGAAGGTACATTCAGTTTCAGTAGCTCCTTAATAATTTCACTGAAGAAAGTTATCTTTTGAGGACTTTCTTTTTTATTGTTATTATTCTTAAGTAGAGGAAAAGAAACTGTATTAGATTTGATTGTGGTTGGGGAAAATGTGACAATATAATTTACACAAAAAAACAACAGTGTAACACTGTAGCCATATCAAATCTATCTGCTTGTGACCAGTAAGTAAGAACCAAATGATAATATACAGGGAGAAAATGGAGGAAACATTTAGAAACACACTCACAACGTTTTGAAGACTGTGGAGTATAATTACAGAGGATTAAAATCACCTGTTTAATCCTGGGAACCAGCCCTGGGAAAAAATAACTTTTTTCCTTTCCTGATTAAGGTACTCTTCCCAGATTTCTTGAGATCACAATACCACTGCTTTCTTACACTTTGTCAGTGCGTGAAAATGTACCTTTAGCAGACTCTTGTTGAGTAACACTGGTACTTATGTTTTGTAGCTTGTAGGGAGTTGGAACTCATGGAAAAGATGGACCATCATCTAGTTTCACTCAACTATTTCCTTCCTCTTCCCCATCCCCACCTCAGCGATAAAACTTGTTTGCCAACAGTAACAGGGGAAAGAATGAGAAACTGCTCAGGAACAGAAACTGCTGTGGAGCAGAAACTCCTGCTGCTGGCTGCTGTACTCCACCTCCAGACCTGACTGAGGCTCTTCTTTTGCTATGCTGACACAGCTCTTCATATAGAGAATTAATGGATGAGATCAGGGAATAGGTCCAAATTATTTTTGGTTTGATCTGGGTTGGAGTTTGATCTGGGTTGGGGTTTGATCTGGATCAGCTCCCCATTTAGCTCATACAACTGCCCAGAATTTTAGCTGTCAGACTATTTGTTCCTTAGCACATTGTAGAACAAGTACAATGGTAAATGGAAAGCATGAAAAAGAGAGAAATACCTTCAAATAGCATTTCTGGAGAGACTATCATGAAAGTGGACCAGTGAGTTACCTGAATGCTTTTGTTGCCTACTAGAACTACTACTGACTTCTTACAGTAAGAGAATGGGTATTAGAATCATGAGAAAAAATATATTCTCTCCATGGGCTTAGAATAATAACTAGTCTAGCTAACTAAAAGAAATTCCTCTTCCTCCCCTCCTCTTCCTTCCCCTCAAAAGACAGCCTCAGAAGTCTTCCAGTTGCAAACAAGCCTTACAAGATCACTTCCTTCCTCTTTGTCCCTTTTTTTTTTGAGTAAAGGCAAGAACTGAAAATGAGCCTTTCACACTTAAAATGTCACATCAGCAACTGCTGCTACCACTAAACCAAATTTTTCTGATAGATTTCATGAGGTTTTTTTTTTTCTTCGACAGTCATTTCAGATGCAAGCATTATTCATACTATTTAAACAGATATATGGTTAAAAAAAAAAGCCTTTTTCAGATTTCCTGAAGTCAAAAGGGGTCATGCAACATTGATTTTCTTGACAGCAAGCAGGAATGAAATGACATTCACAGATTGTATTTTATTTTGACAGGACAAATACTCATGCTGCACATAGCCCTGAAAGCACAGCAGATGTGTAAATGTGCAATTAAATCTCTTTGAAGTGTCTGGTAATGACAATGAAACAAATTCTGCAGTAATATAAAATCTATCCATAGGTCCTTCTTTGTTCTAAGACCCCTTGAAAACCATTTATCTATGTGAGTTGGTGCATCATGGCCTTGCTGAGCACTGCATTTCAACAGAACAGTCAGAGTGAATTTTAATGGACCTTAAAGAATGCTTAACAGATTTTAAAAGTATGATTTTGAATTCAGAGGACTAGTCTGAATTATAAATAGAAACTGAGATGAAATATAATGATTAATTTGAAGTCAGCTACAATACATGCTGATTAGTATGGAATTTGGTCTGTCTGGCCATCAAAAACCAGGGTTCTTCAATATGAGAGGGGTATGAGGAAAGGAAACATGAGAAGCTGTTACATTAAAAATGAAGACACTTCTAAGTTGACAGATTTGGAATTTATTTTTGAAGTGCATTGGAAAAACATCACAAAATCACTCTCATAGGAAAGAACAAATTACAGTTTGCAATCTAGTGAAGGCAAACAACTTCTTATTTTATATTTTCTCTTCAACATACCTAAAAATTTATTTTGTTTTATTTGTAAAACAGCAATGCCAAAATAAATCTACTTTTAGTTTCTCTTTAGGCAAGAACAGGGCAGCAACAAAGTTTTGGGTTTTTTTTTTCTGTCAAACCAAAAGAAAATTTAAAAAACATGACAAGGCACACTATTCAGAAATCTATTTGCAAACTTACAATTATTGCAAATTTTTGAAGAAAACCATATTTGTAGGAAACAAAACCATAGTTTTGTCTTTTATAATGACTTATGAAACATATTAATTTATAATTGTCCTGGGTTCAGCAGCAGTTCAACCTTGACAATAATCTACTGTCTCAGATATAGTTAAACATGAAAACCTAACTTTAAAAATGTACTGATTATTCAAGCCATGTACACAGACAAAATATTATGTGGAAAGCTCTAAATGAACATAAAAAGTCTAAAAAGTTTGTTGCTTTTTTTTTTTTTTAATTTTAATATAAATCACCACAGTACCACATAACTGATGTTTGAAGTAATGAGTGGCTTTAAAATAGTACTCCCTTGCTGCTTACTGTCATCTTCAGGTTTTTCCACAATAATGGTTTCCTAAAGGAAGAAAAAGCAAATGTGAAATTGGTGCTTGCTATAGTAATTACCATCAAAAATTCAACAGTGTTAGCAAATTTTTCATAATTTCCAATTGTTTTGTATTCAGAATACATGAAGAAAAATCAGCATAGGTGACATTTACTGGAACTCTTGTTAAAAATTGGCTTTTTGATATACGACTACCATACTTAAAATGCTGCAGCCTTCCATGAAGGCTGTGCTGAAATTGCAGTGAAACAGTTTTGCTACTGTGCATGAAAAATTTAAGGCCGGTCCCAGAGGATCAGCTTTGGTATGTGAAATGAACTTAGAGCAGAGTCACAGAAATGCACTTTTTGTATCTATTTTTCAATTTCATCTACTTTTGCACTATCCAGTCACCTAAATTTGGTTGCTCAGGCATGACTCACAGTTTCAGGAGCTAAACCTTTTTACCCTGCTGAACTTCTGCTGCAATGTAGCCTTGAGTCAGAGGTATATCAAAGAACCCTAAGCTACCACTTCTGTAGAGAATACACAGTGATCTCTGCACATCAACCACAGCACATAAGTAAAAACACTGCATTCCTGACAAGCCAGTCAGATTTTAAAAGTGGCAGAAAGGTCTGCCTGCTGTTCACATCATACTTTTGTGCCCATATGAATCTCCTTCCCCTTGGCCTTCCCACAGAAAGGAGAAACAAACTTCGTGCTGGGAAGATTTCATACCTGCTATTGCAAACTCTATTAAAAGCACTCTAAGAAGCCTGTAGATGAAACTGAGTATGAGACTTTCTACCTCTTTGTGAGGCTGTCATGCCTTCAAGAAGATTAGATTTGTGGGGAAAGAACAAAAGGCAGAGGAGCTACTATTCTGCAGTAGGTGAATTGTGGAATTTAGGGGAATTTAGGGGCCCTGAGCTAGAAGAAAGTAACACTGATTTTCAGATTCCGAACTCAAGAATATGCCTGAGTTTATCTTGAGATTAAATAATAAAAATATATGAAATATTCTGAAAATCCAATTTTTGCTTAGTTTAAGGACTTTCATTGAAAAGAAAATTTAGGTACTATTTCTTTAGAAGCCCTCATTTGAAAACCCAAGACGGGCTCTTGGCCTTAGTAGATGACTGATAAGAGATGCCCAAATTACTAGTCACATGAACTAGCATTCAAAGCCAACTAATTTCTGTGTTACCCAGAAACTTCACCCTGGCTCCTCCAGACATAGCTAAGATCAAACTATTTTAGGCACTGCAGTGCCATTGTTGTGTTTATGTAGTTTCTTAGAATCACAAACATTCAGTTTCAGGCTCCAACGCAATGTCTGAGGTGTAGGTGCTCAACTGGAACAGCATCATGCACATCTATCAAGGGCAAATAAAAACAAAAGGTATCACCCTTTAACTTTATGTGCATGCAAGTTATCGTGTGGGTATAACCACAACATGGTTCAGAACAAGAAAAATGACTACAGGATTGAGGAGAGCTGCAGTTAAGAGTGCCAGTCCTCCCACCTCCTGCTTGGACTCTGGGAACACTGCCATACTAATTATGTCTGCATTGTGTGTAGGTGCCTGCATTTGGGAGGAAACATCTCTCTTCTGTTTAGTGCATTTGTTCAAAGTTGAAAGAATTTGGCTGAATGCTGTTAGCTGTAATCCTAAGTGAACAAAAGAAGTCACATGTAGCAGGTACTATCTTTTATTTTCAAACTAATTACAATACATGATGATACAGGCAAGCTTTGGAAAAGAAGAACTAGCTGTGAGTTGGATTCTCCAGAGATTATTTTAGTGCAAATAACCAAGCTCACAATATATCTGCAGTCTTCTTCCTCTTTGTGTTATTGTATTATGATTTATTTTATAAAAACTGGAGTAATGCAATTAATAATTTTGTCAGAAATTACACAGATCAATAATGCTTCATAACAAAACCAGCATGGGTTTTTTCTTTCGAAGTAATATTAAAATTTGAATATCAGTAGAGCACTGCTTTCTAGAATATGAAATTTGCATTCCAATACCTGATTATCCATAATGTGTATCTCTATAGCTTTATAGAGAGTTGGCTGAAGCCCTTCAATTTCACAGTATAAGAGCACTTGGCATAAAATATTCCCTTTAGTGATAACCAAGTTTTAAAACAAATAAACAACACAGTCTTAAGTTACTAAACTGTACTTTTCCAAGGAAGAGATGTGGATAATCACAGATGACACAAAATAGTACCATCTTTCTATTGTGCTTTATTAATGTGACAGTTGAGCAGTGAGGCATGCTGTTTTATCACTTCTAAGTACTACCCTGAGATTTAAAAAAATGTCATGTTGCGTGTTATAGTGGCAGCATTTCATGTTGTGATTTCAGTACTGGAGGTCCAGTGCTTTTAATAATACTTCCTTTCATTGAGTATAATTATTGGTGGTCTTACACTTTCATGACAAACTGCTTATTGCACTAAAGGATAGAAACAACAACATTGCAAGACACTACCCACTAAATTGGAGTGATGGGCCTGAAGGCATCAGAGATGGTAGGAGGCTTGCCAGGCTGGTCAAGAAAGCTTTAAACTAGATGTGCTGGGGGAGGAGGACATCATTCCCTCCCAACGCTCCCAGTCAGTTGCCAGCACCTATAATAAATGCTCAGAGCAATGTAGAGATATTCCAGCCGCTCCAGCCAATGAGCCGGTTTCATTTGGAGCTCGGCTCAGATGCCTCTATACAAACGCCTGTAGCATGGAGAACAAACAAAAGGAATTAGAGATGTGTGCACGGCTACAGGGGTATGATATAATAGGCATCGCAGAAACATGGTGGGATGGCTCCTATGACTGGAGTGTTGGAATGGAAGGTTACA
>WYDI02021399.1:0-22769 GCA_009867235.2 Psittacus erithacus | reverse complement strand
TAAGATTGAAGTGGCTCAGATGGACTTAGATTGGCAACATAAGGGTGAATTATTTTTGGCCCAGTGGGCCCATGACAGTGCATTCTCAGACCTTATTGTAGCCAAGGATGGGAAACTAAACTTTATGGTCACTTTCCTAAAACAGCTGAAGAAGGTTTATGAGAAAACAGTAAAGTTTCCATAAATGAATCAGAACCACATTTTGAAAGCAGATAGCAATCCATCTGCTAGGAGTCTGTCTAAATGTCCAAGTCTATGTGTAGTTTGAAGATCTGGGTCCTAAACGATCTGGTTATTCAAAATGCCATTGTGAAAAAGGCACAGCCACTTAGAAGTCTATTTCTATCTTTTTAAAATACAGATTTCACTACAGTTTTACCTTTTGGATCACAACCAGCAGCTAGTGAGTTGGACTCAGCTTTTATAACATTCACAAATGACTAATGCTCTAATCAATGGCATGGCAGCAGACTGCTGCGATGAGGGTTCTTGGGGCACACTTTAGCTTGAGCCTCTAAGGAAACCACAAAGTTACCTCCCCAGGATGTAAGAAAGCCCAGAAGAAACCAAGTGAGTGTTGTAACTGCACAGGGCTAAAGGACCTACCTGTATGTAAGGGCCTGTCTATGCCAACAAGTATAACAGTCCAAACGGCCAATTTATACTCATTACAGCTTTGCTTGTGTCAATGTTGCATGCTTATATTAAACCAGGAACAGCTTCACTGAGCTTCTGTAGGACTACTTTACAAAGTTAATCATGTATGCAAGTCTTTGCAGATCCACCTAGGGAAATCCACTCCAGCAGAAAGGGCCAATTGGCCATTAGTCATATTTTAAAGACTTACAAGGGACATAAATGATGCATAAGTTTTTACACAGGTTGTATACACAGATATACCTTCCAACAGCATTACTAGTGCTATTTGAAGTATTTATAGAAGTGCTTTGCATTCAGTGGTGAGTTAAAAAAAAACCCAAACAAATCTGTGCTTCAACCATCATCTTAAAGGAATATATAGAAACTTTTCTACTGTTTCCCCTGAGGCCCTTCCCATGGTAGCTGCAATACTGAGACATGGGAGGGTAATTAGTGAATGTTTGTAAAGGACTTTGAAGATGAAAAGCTTTTTCTTTTTTTTTTTTTAAATGCTAATCATGCTTATGATTATGGAAGTGGGATTTCTGACAGCTCCGTTGTTTTGCAGGCTGCACTGAAGTGGTTTGCTGTGAATCCAGTTTGCTGCCAGGTATTCAGGGGCGAGTTTACCTGCTACACTTTGTCAGTGTACCTGCTGCTGCCTTTTGTTATCCTATATCTCTCCCATGGACCAGCCCTGCTGAGAATGCCTGGGCTCAAGTGCCATATTGCACACCATGAGCAAACACCACTACGGGTCAAGTGGAAGAACCTCCTTGTCTGTAACAATAAAGTCCACCAGTTTCTCCTTGACTTCAACAAGCAGCAGAAACATAACCTAGCAAGCCAAGAGATGAAGTTTATTGAGCAGTATCTATGAGACTAGCTCTTCTCATCTACAAAGGCAGCCCAAATTGACATTCTGCTTAGCATAATACATCCTACCCTTGCAAGTTGAAAAGATGTGACAGCAGCTTTGCCACTGGCAAGTTAGACAAAGCCTTCTTTCCATGAAATACAAAATGACAATATCTAAAGAGCCAAGTGCAGAACAGTCTGCATGAGTGTATCTTATTCATTTAAACACAAGGGCTCAGCATCAACAACAGGCTTTGAGTCTAATTCTCAGAGTTTTCTGCTGTTTCAACACAGAAACTTCCCTTCTCTCCATGAAACTCATTAAGTCATTCCTTATCTACTACATACGCTTCCACAGGAATCGAAGCATTGAACAAGGCAAACAGCAGTCCCCATCACACAAGTGAGCATATTTTCATATTCTATAAAATTAGCTAATGTTATTCTGCCAGCATTCTTGATGTGTCCGATTTATTAAGCTTTCATTAAGGTAGACCATTGCAGTACTGGAAAATTCTATAGGTTTATGAAACAGGCTATATTGATAAAACTATGGTTTGGGGCTTTCACACATTTGAATGCAATTATAGGCGAGACATAAGGATACCTTGAAAAGATACAACTAGCAACCACTAGACTTCATCTTAGCTAATGCTAGTTACCTGATTGCTTGTTGCTGTATTCACCTTCTTTGCTTCTCCATCTGGTAAAATGCACCTTCCCTATAAAAAGGATTCAGGGCACTATGACAGAGACTCATCATTAGAGCAAACCAGCAGTGTTACTGAGACACTTTGTAGTGAGATAGAGCAATGTGCAGAGTAAGAATTTCCTGAAGCTGCAAGCTCCCTGCAAAATGAGAAACCAAGGCATTTCCCCAGCAAAGAGCAAATTTACGGTCAAGAAGCCTTTTTAGCCCAACTCGTGTTAAAATATTTATTGTAGAGTAATATGATGCTGGAGGGAAGGCATTTAGATCACATAAATAATTCTCAATATTATATTATAAAACAAAATTACATTTTAAACTATCAAAATGATATTATAAACTATCTCTACAAGTTTATTGAGCACTAATCTGTCACCACCTATGTGTAAACAGTCACTCTCTATATTTATGTTTTCAATATAAAGAATGTCCCTATTTCAAGGCAAAAAACATAGTCAACATAATAGAGGACAAGCCCTAAATTCATAAACTGATATAAGGCACTGCTGGCTCAGTGGATGTAAATCAGCAGGGCTCCAGTCTGAGCCCACTGAGTTATACTCACTGGAGAGCTGAAGCAACACCCTCAACAGGGAATAACTCTAGTGCATGATGAATGCAGGAACCCACCAGAAGTGTTTCTAGGGTGGCTGGAGCCAGGTTTGCCCTCTAGTTTCAATCAGTATTATTAAAAATCTGACTGTCATCAGACCAAATGTCTATATGTAACTAAAATATCTTTCCTCTCCCAGTGGCTAAAAGTAGGTGCTCAAGGAAAGTGAGTAAGAAAGAAGGCATCCATGCTTTTGGGATACTCAGTTTATAGCGAACCTATTTGTTAATTTCCCAGTAGCCTCTGGGTAATTCTTTGGTGTTTTTTTTGTTCAAGAAAGCATAAATATAAGTTGTGGTCATTAAATTAGTTTGGAATAGATATTAAGAAGAAGGCAGTCTTTCTCCTAAGAAAGTTTTCAAAGTGAACATTTCAAATGATAGCCACAATACTCAATAAGAGACAATACTTGCTAAGAGACATGCAGTACACAAAACAGTCTGCAGCCTGTATGGAGTTCAGCTACAGAGCTAATGGTGTGAAATTGCACCGACCCTTTGTTAAAGGAGCTGTACAAGAGGCTGCCATCACCTCAGCTGAAGTCTTAAACATGGGTTCAAAAATTGACTTATGTAGGTATTTCCTCCAAGCTATCTATTCCTACAGTACGGACAATAATTTACTATGAACAGACTGAGGAAAAAAAAGTGACTTAAACTGTTGAAAAATTACCTTTGTCCAAGTTATTTCCTTTCTTGAGTCTTCTTACATTAACAAGCAAGCCACTTCCTGTTCAGCATGATCCAGCTTGCTGCAACATGCTGGCCTTGGCCTATGCCTGTAGGGCCTGTTCGGTAAGGAGCAGGAAAGAGATGACCCTGGGCCTGATGGCAAAGCAACAGGCAGCACAGCTACCCCAACTGCAGCAACAAAGGGAGTTAAAAAAATCTAACACCTTAGTCATCCTCTCCATTTCTGTTCTACATGTATTTATTTTCAGAGGGAAAATGTGATGTTTGCAACAAAGACTGATTAAGACTATTGTATTCTCCATTTCCTTCAGTTATTTCTTCCAGTCTAAAGCAATTTTTCTCAAGCTATTGAAAACAAGTACTATCTGTCTTTCTTTCCTTGATCAAGCACTCTAAATATCTTTGAATTACACTTCTTCTATATCTGGATGTCCTTCACAAGGTGCCCTCCATAACTGTGCCACCAACATAGACATCCACACTTACTTACCCATCTAGAACTCCATCTGTATAAAGCCTCACTGAGCAGCACTCTCCGGTGACCAAGACATCAGCTCCCTAAGTGCAAATGTCCAGACCCTGGGTCTAAACCTAGTGTGTTAGGACAAAAACAAATAGCTGGGCATGTTCTACACAGGGTGCCATCCAGAACGGTGCCTGCAAAATGGATATCCTCACGTCTTAGTTCATGGTGTTTTGATTGTTTCTAGATGTTGCTAAGGGCACCAGGGATACTGCCCTCTCCTTATGACAGCCTCCCTGCACACTAGAAATCCATTCAATAGTTTCTCACATCAGGCAAGTGCACACAGAAGGTGAGAGCCATGGATAAGTAGTGTGTGTTGCTTTTAAAGCATGATGCTGTTCAGATAAAGCAGCACACTGTACTCCTGCAGCAGTGTGCCTGCTCTCAAACACTCCTGCAGCCAGCCTGCCATGTTTTCAAATGAACTCAGGGGCCTCAACACCACAAACAACCGCTTCTGCCTCTGAACAGCTTTGGGTGCAGTCCTCAGGCAAACCAGCTCCTGTCACAGTTCACTCCCAAGAGAATCTGCAGCGACAGGGAACCGACAGACCACAGTGGGTCTGAACAGCGGGTGCCTTCATCTCATGCCCTTGGGGTGATGGGAATTCTTACTCTCTAATCTCAGGCACTATGCAACGTCTAGGTTAAAGCTAAGGCTTTCTGGGCAGTTGGTCACTGTATCTGAACTGCATGCGCAGAAGCAGAGCACACCTAAGTAAGAAGCAGCCTCCAGAATACACAGCAGGCGCCAGTACAGGAAGCTGGTGTGGGGCATTCACACTCTGTGACCTGTGCTCCAGGGTGCTGAGGAGCAAACTGCCCCTCTGCTGAATGCACTTGGGAATCCTGGACCACGGCTCCAGAGTGCAAATGTTCAGAACCTGCTCCTAGACCTGACATGCCAGGACAGAAAGCTGGTGCTGGGCAGCACCTACACATGGAGACCTTTGGAATGGTGCCGCTAACATGGAAATCCACCCTTTCTCGGCCAGCTTAAGCCTTCTGTGTGTTTCCCTTCTGCTCCATGCACTCCAGTGTCCTAGAGTATAGCTACAGGGTGCAAATGTCCAGCCACTGTTCCCAAGTCCATAGTGCCAGGACAAAAAGCTATTGCTGACCATCACCTACACATGGAGACCTCCAGATTGGTGCTACCAAAATGGCAATGCGCCCTTGTTTGCCACTTAAAACACCATCTGTGTACTGCCCCTGCATTCACCAGAGCACATGAGAAGGCTGAATTTAGAAGGCCAGAGCTCTCTAAATGGTCAGTCAGTGGGAGCTGGCTACCATAGCCTTTTAATGCTGTTTTACACATCCCATTCTCAGAGACTATAGAAAAGAAATCAAGTGCTGAGATTTTTAACACTCCTAATAAGAAACTCTCATCAAAAAAAGGGGAATTTGTATGCAAAACACCACTTAGTGCTACAAAAGCAAAGCCACAGAGCAAACTAAATGAGTAAAGAGCAGCTCAGATCACAGCTAAGCAGCATCTTGGATGGTAGTTAGTGAGGTGACACTTTATCATCTTTAATCTCACAGCTTGACTAGCCCAAAGAGGTATATTCCTTCCTATTACATTCTATTTCTCCCTCCTGGTGTGTCTCCAATCCTGACATGCTCAGTAAAAACCAAAGTTAAGTAAGTCATTTAAACAGTTTAGGAAAGAGCATAATCCTTCATGTTTCATTATAATGTGTGTTCTGTGGAAAGAGCATTACACAAGCTGCTAGAACTATAGTAGAGGAAGCCTCAAAAAATAGAGCATCAAACCCAAAGCAACACAACAATCTGCCACCAAAAAACCATTTCTCAGCTTAAAACATCCTGAACAGGAGATATTATCAGCCCTTCTCTTGCTCATGAGTAATGACTCCATCCATTTGCCTCCTCCCAACTCAGCCTGCAATTGACCAGGACCAAACGTGTCTTACCAATGCAACCCTTACAACCTGCAGTGGCCACTCCTCTGCATTTCCAAGTTATAGAGAAATCATTGCAAGGCAGACCAGACATTTCTGGGCATCACTTGCAAATCCCAGTATCAAGCTTTACCAGAACAAACAGGTTAACTGCTAGGAAAAGGAAGGTAGAGAGGTGCCACGCTTCAAATCGCAGCGTTGCCAGCTCCTTCAATATTTAGAGATGCTTTTCCCAGGCTAACAGAAACACCTGAAAACCCATCTGAGAGCAGCGAAACTTCCTTCAGAACAAACTTTAAGAACTCAAAGTTATTTCAAAGCTACTAAGCACCTATCTCACTTTCTCCAGCTCATGCAACTACAAGGCTACTTCTTTCTTCTTTTCCTTCCACCGCAAGCATTCAAGTCCCAATAAACATCAGCAAAGGCCTTTACATCTCCCATCAGATTCCTAATATGCTGATATATTTCTTCAGAAGCCTTTCCAGTGAATAAAATGGTCCCAGACCAATAACACTTGCTATTTAGACAGAGCCATCCTTGCTTGGGATCTCTTCCAAACAGACTTCAGCAGAAGCATAAAGAACAACATCTTTTCCAGCTCTATTTGAGTCTAATGTAAACATAGGTATTTTGTACAGAAAAGCATGCTTCGGATTTCTCATCAATACGTATAGACAAAGCTAACCCAAAATTTCTCAGTTGCTTCTAGGTAATACATGATGGCAACCTACTTGGAATAAAGCAGTTTTACAGGTTATGTATGATGAATAAAAGTACATAAATATTACTTACTGTCGGATGATCGAGTTTTTGGTACATAGGGAGAGGATGGAAGGTATTCCAGCAGTCTTCCCTGGATTTCCTCTAGGCTTCCCCTGGATGATCGCATGCAGACAAGAGCAGCAACCAGGCTGAGGAAAAACAAATAAGAATTGACAACATCATTAAACCAGCAAAAGCAATACTAGCGTGGTCTAAACCTACTTGCTAATACAATGCAGCATCATCAAAGCTCTTCAGAACATCAGGGAGTGCCAAAAAGATGCAAACATTTTGGAGTTGGAATCCTGAAAAACGGCTTTAGACTTTTTTGTTTCCCCCTATTTTCCACTTTCTAACTACCTGTGGGGGACTGGTGTCACCAGCACACTCCTTCTGCTGCAGCACAGAATGACTGATGCCTGTGTAGCTGACTTAAACCTGAAACTGAAAAGGGCTATTTAGTATTCACTGGTGGTAGCGGCTTTTCAAAACAACATAGAGGGGGGTTAAATAAAAATAGTAAATTGAAAAACCCAGAGAAGCAGGGGAAATTGCCATTGGTGCTGGTGTACAGGTAGGGAAACTGAGGCATGGACCGCTGACATCATTCCAGAAAAGCTCCAAGGGGAGAGATGGAGTGCTTGAAAAAGACCCGGAGCAGGACTTGACGAGGGCACAACCTGAATCTTCCTCTGATCTAAAGACCTCGCTTTGCCACCTAAACTCCCATTTGTGAACTGCCTCCCTGGTGCCCGCTCCTCGGCACCCTGGAGCAAGGCTCACAGAGTGTGAATGCCCCACACCAGCTTCCTGTACTGGCACCTCAGGCATATGAGCAGGAGTTGACATTTGCATGCTGCCAGTTGTGCTTCAGGATGCCCAAGTTCCCTCAGTGGAGGAGCAGTAGAGATGGAGCTTTAGGTAACAAAGGAAGGGTGCAGTTTGCCATGCCGGTGGCACTGTTCTGGAGATCTCCATGTGCAGGTGCTGCCCAGCTGCACCTTTCTGTCCAGCACCTCAGGCCTGTGAGCAGGGGCTGGATGCTTGCACTCTGCAAGCTTTGTTGCAGGGCACTGGAGAGCTCTCCACAGAAGCAGTTTGCAGACAGAGCGTTAGGTGGCTAAGCAAGGTCCAGTTACCATGTTAGTGTCACCACTGTGGAGCACAGCCTGTGTAGGTGATGCTCAGCACCAGCTTTCTGTTCTGCCTCCTCAGCTGTGGGAGCAGGGGTTGGACCCTTGCACTCTGTGTGGTGTGCTTCAGGATGCTCAGGAGCACTCCACACAATGGTGGTATACAAATGACACTTTAGGGGGCTGGTGTAGTTAAAACAAGGGTGAACTGCCTTGTTGGTAGCACTGCTCCAGAGGTGTCCGGGTGTAAGGGCTAACCAGCAGCAGCTTTCTGTACTGGTACCTCAGGCATAGGAGCAGGGGCTGGATGTCTGCACTCAGGGAGCTCTGCTCCAGGAGACCCAACCATGTTTTACAGAGGAGTAGTAGAGAGACAGAGTTTTAGGGGGCAAAGCACGGATGGATTGTCATGTTGGTGGAACTGTTGATGAGATAGGCAATCAGATCCAAGCATGCTTCTACCTTCACCAAGGAACTGACACATAAAAAGAGACTTCTGGTTCTACTTCCTTGTCACTGCTTTACTTCAGTTCTCCCAGCATGAAATACTTCAGCTAACAATCCAATACAGAACAAAAAAGGTAAAAAGCAACCTCAAAACTCTGTCTTCAGTAAAGAAAACATTCAGTGTCCAATAATAAAGATATTATAACAGACCCACAAGCAGCCTTAGGAGTCCTAAACACCTCCTATAGATGTAATACCTTAGAAAAGGAAACCTTATAGAAATAATTATTAATACAGACACAAGTAAACCTTGCCATGTCCTGAAGCAACACACTCAGCTGATTCCATTCCAGTAAACAACAAAATACAACAGCACAAAGCATCATAAGATCTAAAGGCTACCAAAGACAAAATAAACACCAAAGAACCAACCCTGGAGAAGCTCAAGAGCTGAATAAGCTCCCTAGTGAAACACTGCGCCTTATATACCCCAGGCAACACCCACAACCCCTCTCTCAATGCCCTGGGGCAGGAGTGGGGCAAACCACCAGCTGAGATAAAAGAGGCAGGATGAGCAATGGGCTGCAGTCTGTCCTGTGGGATGTCTCTAACAAGGCATGGGTCAAAGAGATAAATGACTTCTCAATACAGCAAGACCAACGGTGTTTGCTCCAGGATTGCATTTGTGTTCCAGGATACCCAAAGGCAGGTATTAGAGACACGATATTCAGGGGGGGCTTTAAGTTGCAAAGTGAGGGTAGATTGCCCTGCTGATGGCTCCATTGCAGGTCTCATTTTGTGTAATATCTGTAACAAGGAATGGGTTGGTGAGAGAAGAATGACTCTTCAATACAGCAAGGCCAGCAGTATTTGCTTCAGGACGTCTCATAGCGGGCACCAAAGCGGCAGTACTCAGATGGAGCTTTAGGTGGCAAAGCGAGAGCGAATTGCTCTGTTGGTGGCAGAGTTGCAGAACTCACCCTGTGTAAGTAATGCCCACCACCGGCTTTTTGTCCTGGTCCTTGCCTGTGTAAGTCGTGCTCCAGGGTGGCCGAGAGAGGGCATCAGAGAGGCCGTTCGCTGGAGGGGCTTTGCGTGGCAAAATGATGGCGAATTGCTGTGATGGTGGCATCGTTTCAGAGTTCTCTGTTCGTAGGTGATGTCTATGAGAGAAACAGTGTTGTTTTTACGTATTGGGGAGGGGACTTTGCAGTATTCAGGCTTTGCAATATTGGGGCTGGGGCTAAGTTACCAAGGGAATGAAACAAAGGGTTTGAGATACCATGACTTAAAAGGACACACTCTGTGCTTCAAAGACAATGTCATCTTTGGCCAACAGACACACTCTGTGGTTCAAAAGAATGCTCTCTTTGTACAACCAATGAAACAAAGCTGGTGCAGGCCGGTTCTGTAGTTAACTGGTAAGTTGGGGTACCACATGTCTGCCAGAGAGTTATGAAGTCAAACCATTAAAGGAGATAGATAAATAAATAAAAGGAATGGGCATATGTAATCGAGTAAGGGGAGTAACCAGAGGTGGGACAGCTGACACATAGATTATATGTGCCAGATAGGTAGGATATAAACCATGGAGTACCCAAGCAATGGGGAAATAAGGGAGGGAACTTGTGGGTGGGATAGGAAATGTAAATCCAAGTTCTGCTTTTGCTGCATGTGCCCGCTTGCCAGGACACCGTTTTTGCATAAACGTGAACTGAACGGCTGCTTCCCTGCTGTGTCTGACCGGGGCCTGCCTGAACCTGGGGACCATTTCTGACAAATCTGCTATAAATGGTTTTTCTTAACTGCAGTGGGTGCTGCATTTCTGTTTTCTCTGTGGTTTAAATACAAATGATGGAGTGTTCCAGTTGGAAGAAAGGCTTCACATTGCAGTCGTTGCTGCTGACGCTTTTACCAACAAAGAGATCTATGTAAAGGTGGATTGAGATGAGCTCTTGGGAAGAAATTCTTCCCTGTGAGGGTGCTGGGGCGCTGGCACAGGGTGCCCAGAGAAGCTGTGGCTGCCTCATCCCTGGCAGTGTTCAAGGCCAGGTTGGACAGGGCTTGGAGCAAGCTGCCCTAGTGGAAGGTGTTCCTGCCCATGGCAGGGGGTTGGAACTGGATGAGCTTTAAGGTCCCTTCCAACACAAACCAGTCTGGGATTCTGTGATTGCCTGATTTGTGAATGTCGGTCACTCTCCACTGCTTGTAGGTGGATGTGATGCCCTGTTCCATTGCCCAGGTTGCGCTGTGACCCCTCGCATGCTCCACCTCCAGAAGAAAGGCGCTGAAAACATGGCAGGCTGGCTGCAGGGGTGTTTGAGAGCAGGCACACTGCTGCAGGAGTACAGTGTGCTGCTTTATCTGAACAGCATCATGCTTTAAAAGCAACACACACTACTTATCCATGGCTCTCACCTTCTGTGTGCACTTGCCTGATGTGAGAAACTATTGAATGGATTTCTAGTGTGCAGGGAGGCTGTCATAAGGAGAGGGCAGTATCCCTGGTGCCCTTAGCAACATCTAGAAACAATCAAAACACCATGAACTAAAACATTCATTACTTTGAATTGTTCAATGTTTCAGACCTAATGAGCAGCCTTTTTAAAATCCTGATTTAGAACTGCAGTGCTTCTGTGGACCTCCTAATGCAAATGGCTGGTTAAACTTCGAATCATGGAATCACAGAATGGTTTGGGTTGGAAAGGACCTTAAAATCACCTAGTTCCAACCCCTTGCCATTTGCTTGCTCCTCTTCAGCCATCCCACACCAGCCCTGCTTGTGTTGCTTTATCTTGTTCTTTTCAAATAGGAAATCATGTTACACATGGGTAATATTTTTCAATCTCCCCAGGTCCTTGTGAGGCTGAATCTGTGTCACACGCCATGAAACAGGGGCACCATGGAGGTGTTGCCAGGATAACTTTGGATCTCCAGGATTAGTGTGGACACCCTTCCCAGCAGTGGCCCATACTTAGGTTGATTAAACATACCATGAACCTGTAGTCCACAGGGACTGGAAAAATAAATCTCCTATGCAAGCTCGCTTGCTTTCTGCTCTGTTTGCTGGGAGGACCGCTTTAGAGCTATGTATGCTGCGCACAAAGTTCCTTTTTCTTCCAAGAGAGGGCACTATTAGCTTTCTTTCTGCTGCTCTCAGAAGCAAGGGTCATTGTAGTAGTGTTGGCTGGGCTCTAAGTGTCAAGTCCGAGGTGCATGCCCCAGAAACTACACAGACTTTGCAAGCTTGGCTCCTTTTGGAAGTCTCAGATATATCTGCATGTGTTTTCTATGCTTGCCCCATAGCAGGTCTGACCTTCGATGAGAGCACTGAGTCTGGAGGACCTCACTACCGCGCTGTGCCGGAGGTGCACCCCAGCTACATTTATGCCTAATCCAGCTTGGTTTGACCTAGCATGGTTTGGGCTCCAGGGACAGCAGAGAGGTTGCATGTTGCTGTATGTCTTATCCATGAACATTAAACTCATGGGCAGGTCCTCTAGTTTTGATGATTTAACAGGCTTCAAGAGCCAGATGGAAACCTACACAACCAGCTGTGACACTTACTAGCTGTACTTTTCCTTCTTAAATGAATGCCAGTACAAATATTGCTAAATAAAAGCAGTCTGTGAGGCAACAATAACCATCTCTTGTATCATCATCGCTCCTACCCGAGAGTGACGGTGTCCAGTGAAGTCTAGTGCAATCCATAAATCTGTGCTCCACCAAAAAAAGAAAAGGAAAAAAACCCAAAGTGCAAACCAGCCTGTATGATACTGGATAAAGATGACAAACACCGCACTATTTCTGAGCTAGTTCACTTTCACAGGGCTGTAACTCACTGAAGGCAGCAGTCTCGCGGATTAACACATTCATTAAATAACATTCCTTCTGCTCTTGTTAGAAAGAAAACAGGTTTTAAAGTAAAAGGCTTTCTGCAACAAGAGCTCTTGGTGTTGAACTTCACACAGATGGTGCTTATTAGAGAGATTTCAATTCCCAACAAACAATTTAAGGCACCACCTGATCTGTAACTCCTGCTCCTCTCCCAGCTGATCTGCAACAACAATCCACACTGTGGGACTGGGGGGTTACTCCCCAGTATGTACAGGTGGGCTCCAAGCAGGACAAGGATATGAGGAGCAGTCACCCCACTGAGCAGGACATGTCCCTCCCAAGGTCTGACTCAGGTGGGTGCTGACACAGGAGCTGAGCCTGTCTCTGCCAGCAAACATAATGCAACTTTAAGGAGGCTGAGTCCCCTTTTCTCCAATCCCCAGCACACACGTTTGGTAACTGCAGGTCGCTCTTGCTTGCCAGATCCGTGCCTGGTACAAATACCCTTTGTCAAACACTGCTGTGTAAGTGCTGCCACAGTTGGCAGCCTTAAGACAGGAATGAGCAAAGCCATTTGTGACCAGTTACCACTGAAACGTGACCACCCCACAGAGCTGTGGTGAAACCCTTCCATGCACAGTGCTGTTGCAGGTCTATCCCATGTGTTCTGGTAGGTGGTCCGACTATGGCTGGGGACCTCCTCAGCACATTGGTTCCTTTATTAGCCACCTTGGAAATTCCCTATGTAATCTGATGTAATTACTGCATGTTCAGATTAGGGGCTGGCTCTGTTGTTTTCCTGGGTTAAGTGCTGCAGGGTGAGGCTTGCTTAGCACTGCTGCCAATAATGACAAGGCATGTGGAAGAGACTTGTATTCCCCTCCTAATTTTAAATAGCAATTTTCTTTATCTTATCTGAACCTACCGTATCCTGCGCAGGCAAACAGGGGGGGTTGAACTGCAGTTGTAGGTTTTTTGGCTGTCTTCTTTTGCACCCTTTGTCACTCAGGAGGTGTATGGATGTACAACAGATATTTCAGTTTCCTTCTCAATATTAATACTAATTATTATTCTTCATAATATCAATACTAATTTATAGAGAATCTTTCTCAAGCTAGCTGATCACTATAGAGGGGGAGGAAAAAAAATAAATCACATGCCCCAAAAGCAAAGGTTTATTTAATTACTTTTATTAAAATAAAAATATCATGCATTAATATGCATTAGACATTTCTGAGAACCAGTAATATGAAGATTAAGACTACATCATTTCTGCATAAAATAGGTTGAGCTGGTAAAACATGCAGCCTACGTATTGGAAGGGACTGGATGGAAAGATGAAAATGAGAAAGGTGCTGTAGTGGCTTTTTTTTTCTGTGTACAAAGTTCACCTATGAAGACAAAAAATGATTTACTTTACTAATTGTGATACCAGGGACTATCCAGGCTGTATAAGTACTGACAGTTCCAGCTCCTCTCTTCTTTACTGTCTTGTCAACCCAGATGCTCTGTTGAGGACCCTGTAATTCCTTTAACCTTTGTGTGCTACACGTTCCACCAGTTGGATAATTGAGTGCCAATGCTCAGGAGATGCTGGAGTTTCATTTGACCAGCTTTGCTAACAGAATTCCTTATTCTGCCTAGTATAATACCATTTAAGTCACCAGTGTGACTCTGGTCAAGACTTTATTTGCCTTTCCTTACAAGGGAGTCCAGAATACAACCTGCAAATGGCCAACAATATGGCTTCATATGCCACATATCACATGGATGAACTTTTGATGGATTGCTTTGACTCTGTTTCTGCTATTGTCATGAAGGTGAAACAAGAACCTGCCATACAATTCAAAAGAGCAGCTTTTATTAGCGCCCAAATAAGCAGCACCTTGGCTTTCATACTGCACTTCCAATGACCACAAGTGTTGGCTGTATTATTGCTCACATTAAGAAACTTGGGCACTGTGCATGCAGAGAGTCTCAGAGAGAGGAAAGGGTCCTGTGATTAGCTACACTAAGCCCTGGATAAATCCCCAACGTGACAACATTTACCAGAAAAAGAGTTAAAATCTAAGCCCATCAATAAAGAACCCTTAATGTGAGCTCTTCTCTGGCTACAAACCCTACAAGCTAGCCATTGATTTTTCCTCCCCCCACATACAACAGTATATTACAGTAAAAGTTCTCAAAAAATTAAAAACAATTAAAAAGAATAATATACACCTCATTTTTATCGCTCAATATACAAACAATCTTCGATCAACAGTATAAACCATTAAACCATATAAAAGTCAAAAGAGTTTCTTACTGTACAAATAGTGCTTTCATAGATGAGTAACTTTACAATGCTGCGAGGGTACCGTCTGTATCTATGGATATATTGCTTGACAGTTTATTAAAACCAAGACATTATACCTTTACTTGGTTGATTGCATCAATACAAAGCAGCCTAAAACGGGCAATGGATCCATAGGATCTCTGATTATTGCGAGGGATTTTCAAAAATCACTCAACATTAGCCTTGTTTTATACTCAGTGTAATCAAGTTAAACATCCCATTAAATTCAAGGGGAATGATATTAGGAATGTAGGATTAAAAAAGCAACCTAGGTATGTGAGTCAAGCCTCCTACCGCTGCAGACACCTACTTTACTTATTCCCTTTTGTAAAATATGAGGATCACATTGATGGTGGTTGCAAACAAGTGCTTTCCAGCTGGCTTGTGAGAGGTAAGAAGAAGGGGCTGGATGAATTCCAGCATGAGTGGAACCTATGTACCGTACCAGCTACATCAGAACGACACCTTCCACCAGTCCAGTTGTTAGCAACAAGTCTGATTTCTGTTTTTCACCTTATTAATCAGAAAAATCTATTGCTTCAAGGCAAGAGGCACAGAGGGACCACATGGCCCATACTGTCATGCGTGCAGTCCTGTCTGCACCATCTAAGCAGAAAAGAGCAAAGCTGGAGGAGCACCAGCCCTGAGTCTTGGCCAAAGGCTGTCTGTCTTCAGAGGTGCAGTAAGTGGCATGTCTTTCGCCAGCCAATTCTCAAACTATCAATTTTCCCTCTGAAAACCCTTTTCTGGATGCTACGGAGGGTTTACTTCACCATTAACTGTGGTACTATTACTGCACTCTTCTCTCCCTGCATGGTTGCATGCAGTACCTCTGACCAACCCACAGTTCTCAGTCTGCATGGCCATGTAATACAGGTGATCTGCCAAAACACACAACGTCAAACGGAGGCAGGATGTGAGGCAGGAAGTAAAGCATGTCGTGGAAGTGCCATGATTTCAACTCCCCCATGTCATTAAAGTAATACGTAACCAAAAGTGTTATCAGTTTAAAGTCTCACTGCCTGCCTACACACTTCCTCACATAAAAAGCAGTTATCTCATCATGTCCCATCTTCACATCATTGTATCTTTTCCCCTGATACCAAGCCAAAACATCATGTATTTGTTTCATTTTTTCTTGACTGTGCCCCTGTTTAGCTGTTGCGTTGAGTAGAAAATAAATCAAAATGGAGTAGACGTTGTAGGTCTGGCCCTGAAGTGATAACTGGTCCTCATATTTGGTTTGGCTTTCTATGGACAGGCCTCATCCTCCTGTCAAGCCCTCTTGGAGGTCTGGCCGAGCCCCAACAAAGACCAGAGATCTATATAGCTTTTCCCTTTAATGAGAGGCTGTCGAAGTGGTGCTCAATACCCTATTCCTTTAAAGCAACAAAACAAGACGTTACATCTTTGGTCCTAATGCAGCCCATTTGACAAGCTACTTGAAGGTGTCACGTTTTGTGGAGTTTTTTTTTGTATATATATTTTTTAATTATTCTAAAAAGGCTCCTTAGAAGTTGTATGTCAGAACAAAGAGGTAACACTTACAAAAAGAAAGCTAGAAAATGAGATCCCAATACAGAAATTTGAACCAGTGGTGATAAAACATTACACAAAGCATCCTTGCGAAGTGTTATACACAGAGCTTGGCATTCCACGAGTATACAGTTTCCATCAGGAAGGAGGACACAGGTACATTTTCATACTTTGTCCTGATTCAGATGTTTTCTCACAGAGAAATGCAGGGGGGAAACAAAAGCCAGAGTACACCAGAACTGCTGATCTGGAGAGGCAACGGTCGTACTAACAGAAGATGTTGAACTCTGAATGTGAAAAATGAGCGCTTGTCTGGAAATGCAAAGTTTCTCCTTGGCACCCTGGAGCTCCCCCAGACAGACAGAGGACATCCCAGACACTTTGTGATGGGACCTGTTTGGAGTCCTGTGACATCATTGTACGCCTAACTGCGTCTCCCAGGGAAAAGAAGAGATTCAACCCATAGTACAAGTGCCATGTACATTGGTTTCACACAAGAAACCTCTGCAAGAGGGCTTCAAGCTGGTAGCAGGGACAGGAACCGCATGTCTATTGCCACCCATACCTGCAGGAACAGTCACTGGCATCAGTGATGTCCCTGGGCAATTTGATAGCTGCTTTGGGTACAGATTGCCTGGCTGCACCCCTTCCTTGGCACTATTCTCTCTACACGAACCTTTGCTTTCAAATAAACCATTGGACTGTATTTTCTAACGCTGGGGCTTCACGCGGCCATCTGATGGTGATGCTGGTGGGACAGCGCACCAACTGCCATCTAGTTCCAACTGTTCTCACTAGAAAACTCACTGCATTGTTGCCTGCCAGCTGGAAACGAAAGCAAGCCCCCAGCCTCCTGGATGAATTTACCTGACAAGATCAATTGCAACATGAAGGAAATTTCCCAAGCCAACTCCCTTTGCAGCACGCAAAGCCCAAATGAAGCCAAGAGTGCTGACACTGTACACAAATCACTGGAAAACATCAAAGTAAGATGAAGCTTCCCAACTTATATTTTCATATACTTAGCAGTTATTAACTTAAATTATTACTGCAAAAGCAGCTGCATATTAACTGCTGCTTTATGATCAAGAGATTCTAAGCCCTAACTTGTGAGTGGTTTTATTTTGCGTTCCTTGAGAAATACAGTAAAAAGGGAAGTTTTAATTTTCTGGATTGACAAGACTCTGTTAGCTTTCACAAGCGGCTGTGGCCTCCTACATTTCTCTATTTAGCTGCATTTTAAAAATCAGCATTTTCTACCCAAACCTCCCGAGAGACAATGGCAGACTTTTCAGGTTATTTCTGGATGCTGAGTTATGCTGCCTAAACATGTTCACCTTTATGAGCACCCATAATTCGCAGGATGCACCTTGCTGTTCAATACTCAATGAGCTGCAGTGGGAAAACCAGGCCATTTCAGCTGCTTATTGATCCTTTTCCTTTTTATCATCTGTATGCAAATCATTTGGCACCCTGCAAATAATGTCTGTTACCCTACGAACATCACCCATGCCTCCTGCAACAGCCACACAGCTGCCCAGTCCCATCTGCTCCCAGTCCTGCGGTGTCTGCCCCTGCAAATGCCCCCTGGAACCTCTGCATTCATATCAAGAGTTTATGGTCCCACATCCTCTTTCCTACTTTCTCATTAAAAAAACACATTCAAAAAGCAATGCTCTTTCAAACTCACATTGCTTGATTTTCAGGTGTATCTCCTTGCTTCTACCA
The DNA here is from genome assembly GCA_009867235.2 of Psittacus erithacus. Taxonomy (NCBI): domain Eukaryota; kingdom Metazoa; phylum Chordata; class Aves; order Psittaciformes; family Psittacidae; genus Psittacus; species Psittacus erithacus. The sequence goes on along the minus strand of WYDI02021399.1, from coordinate 5,023 downwards.
ATGAGTTGCTACTGAATCCCTCCTAAATTGTTTTTAAAGGCCAAGCATGTTAACCTATATTCAATATTTTTTATGCTACATAATGCTGGTAATACCTATTGCTACTTCTCAGTGGCTTTCTTGTTTTAGCTAACAGATTAAAACAAAACATCAATCAATTCCTTTGTGCAACAGGGTCGGAAAGATTCCGCAGGAGAACAAGCACAATGTGATCTTTCCAATGTTCTGCTTGGAGACACAACAGATTTAGCAAATTGAAAATGATCTGTGATTTCTGTTGAGATCCTTTTTTGGGTTTATGTACATTCCTCCTGGGGCGGTGGGTGGAGGAAAGCAGCGCTGCCTGTGCATACATGTCGCACGCTTGTGAGAGCAACACAACAAATCTGCTCTCAGGAATGCAAGGAGAAATCTGCCACTAATTGGACGTGGGAACTAAATTCTGGTTCATGTTTGAAATGCAAGTCAGTAATAATCAAACACTGCATTCTCCATACTGCAGTGCCTGGGTCTCGGTCACAATGGCACACATGTATCAAAGAGGAAAATCTTTGGATTTTGACCCAATATACTGCTTTACCCTAGGCTACGGCATGGCTGATGAGCTACTGCACACGCACAAGATACTAACTCATTTTACACTATGCTACTTATAAAAGGGGTCATTTCAACATGACAGTTCTCCTTCTTTCCTCAATAAATCTGTAAAAACGATGTTGTGAACATTTTCTGCTTGATCCTGGACTCCAGATGCAATACTTAAGCTGAAACACATCCTGATGTATTCAGAACATGGTGGTGGCATAAATCTATTTCTAGCTACTTTATAGGCTACATACGCTCTGCAACTTAGCTGCTTATGCTACCCTCAAGCAAGCTGCCAATGTTCAACTAGTTAAGGGCCTTTGTATCAAAATCACCAAATGTGCATTTGCTTTCTGATCTAGTGGTCTGATTAAAATAGTACTGCCAATGCTGGTGGCGTGCATCTAAATTACTGACTAAATTCACACTTTAGGCACTTTACTCCTCCTACATTCATAAGAAATGTTAATGAGGGAAGAATCTGAAGTTCTGTATCACAGGGCCTTGGAAGGAGTAGCTGCATTTGCTGCTGTGATTGATTTATACAGTCAAGCTAAAATCGTAGCCTTGCCTCGCCTCGCCTCGCCTGTCTATTCCACACTGGCAACAGAAGATGATGCTGGGTATTTTAAAGAAGCAGTACGCAGCCCTGTGTTTCAGAAGAGGGAGATCATATTTTCCATCACTCCAGATTATTCTTCCTTAACTCATTGCCACTGCCCCTCCTAGATTGCCAGGCTATGTAACCTCAAAGGGGGAGGCAACCCACCCCGGCCTCTGCCCCAAGCAATTGGCAGTATTCCGCCTTGAAGTGAGTGAAGCGTAACACTGATATATCCCTCTTTGCCAGATGTACAAGGGAAAACTATTTCTGCTCTGTGCCCCTTTAAGAAGGGAAATAAAACATCTTGCTACCTGTGTTTCTTGCCCTAGTCAAGTTTAATTTAGGGTAGTTCTTCCAGTCTGTCTTGTGAATGCTCCAATTTGCCATTATTTGCATTTCCTTGACATTTAATTAAAGTCTGTTAAACATTATTTGACACTTCATTTTTCAATTAGGGCAACATCTATAACAGTTTTGTTGAAGAAGAAAGGCATTTTGACAACTTGACAGCTGCATAAGGGATCAGAAAACAAATGTCTTGCGTTTGGCCATCAGAAAACAGAGTAGCAAGCACTTTGTATCCACGCACAGGTGACTCTGAGGAGAGCTCCTCCTGTCAGTTTTTAGCAGTAGTGGTCAGTAGGTGATGTGTTGTGCCATTTCGCTTCTTGTGCTAGTTTTCCCTGGAACAATCTACTCCATACAGGCCCTGGGCAGAATCTCCCACACGTCCCCCAGATGCACTTCTCCTCTTCATGCCAGCAAGCAGTATATGAAGCCAATTTGTAAGAAATCCGGTGGTTTGAAATAACTGTTTCTGTTCTAGGAGTTTTGGAAAACTGTTTAGTAACACAAGGGTTTTTTTCCTGCTGGTGATCTGAGCACCACATAGCAGACCAGCAGCACAAGCGTCTGATCATGTAAAAGATCCAAAAATTCTCTTAGAAACATCTATAAAAATACAGACTGTAGAAAGGAATCTAACTGTACAATGTGTACAGCTCTTGAGTTCATCCCAGAGTGGCTACTTACCGTGCTACCATTTGAAAATGAAAGGAATGCATCCATATTGCTTTTGTCCGGGAAGATCCCACTCCATCACAACATCCATCTGAGTGCAGGCTATGGGCCTCAGTTATTACATGGAAATAGACAAGAAAAGACCCAAACTACCATCAAATAGACCTCGCAGTTTCAGCCCTTGTGCTGAAAAGTGTGCTTCTCAATGCATTGCGGTTGCTGTTCGCTCTGAGCAAGCATCCATTCTTGCAGCAGCCAGGTAGTTCACCAAAGGTCTGGCTTGCCTCACTGCAAGAAGAAATCCTCTATGGTCATGCAGAGGCTTCAATGTATTCACTTTTTGGTGCTGCCACCCTCAAGTACTCCGGGTTTTCTGCTGCGGGAACTTTCAGGAGACCGTTAGGTTTGGTTTCCTTCGGTAAGAAGTCCTGCTGGTAGTCAGGATTGTCCAGATTTATTTGGTGGTTGCCTGCCTGGATCCAGTAAGGAGAGGTCTCAAAGACTGTCTTGGCCAGCGGAGACTGGTTGGTGTTGAGATACTCGGGGTTGTCCACAGCTGTGCTGTGTGAATTCTGGTAGCTGGAGTCCGTGGGGACCTTTGAGTTTGCTCTGAGAGAGAAGTTGTTGTAGATTGGATTCTGGACCGCTGAGGCAGATGTTTTCTTGGGCACCAACTGGTTTACATACTCTGGAATAAAAAGAAAATACAAATGAGCAGGAATGAAAATGAAGACATACAACTAATGCAGCCATTTGCATCACTCAAGGTGTAGTTTCAACCCAGCTGCCACTTGCTCTTTGCATGCAGCACTTGATAGGATGACAGAATCAGAACGGTTAGGGTTGGAAAGAACCTTAAGGTCATCTAGTTCCAAACCCCCTGCCACGGGTAGGGATGCCTCACACTACAACTGAACTTTCCGGAGTGGAAAGAGAGCCAAAGGCAGGGACTGACATGCCATGGCACCACACATCCTGCCCTGAAGTTCACCTTCAGGATTCAGTTTGCAAAGCCCCAGAAAGATGCCTTGGACCACAAGACAGTGAGGTAGCTACTGCTGATTTTAGTGACGTGTAAGTGGCTACGTCCCAGATACTGTTCTGAAATTGCAATCTGGGAGCTTAGCTGCCAGGAGCTGTTTCCCTAGAAAAAATGCTTAGAGATGAGAAAAAATACTGGAGTGGCAGTAACAGAGACCACACATTTCACTCCAGTGCCATCCCTTGCAGGATCTTTCACCCTTTGTAGCTGTGGTGTATTCTTGGAAGGGTTGGTTGGGATTTTTTAAGGTCACAAAGCATCATGACTGCACAACCCAGCATCAACTCCCTTGGCGCTTGTTGGCTCACTCTTTAACTGCCTATGATGTAAGTCCACGTGAAACCATGAGCTGCCTTCTGTGTATCAACATCTGAAGGCAGTGGAACTGCCAGAAAGCTGTTCATGTTGCTAAAAAGGTTTAAGGGGTGAAACCTAGTTTTTAGAGGATATTTTTCCAAGTATGAAGCTTTAAACACATAACCATACATGCAAACTCCCTGGCCAGATGGCACATGTGGTGAACAGGAGGAACCTGGCTGGTGAAGAAACTGAAATAAGAAATGGCCAGAAGCAGCCAGTAAAGTCTAGGAAAAGGATAAGTGCACACATTTCCACTCCTGTTTACCAAGGAAAAAAAAGTAGGGAGCATATGGATTGCTTCCTTTCTGCAGAAAGGGAACGACAACAATTATATTCACAACTGAATGGCTTGCAAATGAGAGGCCACGGGATGGAAACACAGTAGAGGTACTCACCTGGGGCTGGCAGGAAGCCGTCATCTATGCTGTCCTCCAAGAAAGCACCTGTTGGATCTGAGCTATACCTCTGGACAAAGCTGTCTTCCCTCACAGGATGCCCCTGCTAGGTTGGAAGCAGAGAAAATCCATATTAAAGGCACTGTTTTGTAGAAATTGATCCACATAGAAGTTGCTCCTTTTTTAAAGGTCATTCCACTTACCCCATTCCTGTCAATGCAGGTTGTAGCAGAGTTGTTGCTAGTAGCACTCTTAAAAAGAGAGAGAAAGAAAATACAGGCATTATAAGAAGCAGTTCATTCTCAAATTGCTTGTCATGTTTCCAAAGAGGAGGAGTTTCATACCAATGAACTCAAGAGAGGAGTGCGGGATGTTGAAGGGCTGTTGAAAAAGCCTTGGTGTGGCACGAGATACTCATCGGCATCCACTATATCTTCCATGTCCTCCTCCTCCATAAGGGTGCGATAAAACTTGGAGTCCGTAGGGCTGGGCAGGTGCATCCTGTCGTCTCCCTGTGAGACAAGTCAGCGTGAGAGAGGGTTAGGCTCCCTTCAAACCCTTATTATCCACTTCTCTGAGACACAAAGTAATTTAGCAAGAGGCCCAAGATGCAAAATCTTGATCTGTGTGTTCATCCAAATTTACCTAGAATTTAGCCTGCAATCTCTGCTGTAAAACAGCTTCAGTTTTTAAGAGGATCAAACTGTTCTCCTCTTAGGACTGCAGTATGGAGTGTTACTGGTCCTACACCAGGACAAGTCCTAATAGTGACTGGTCTTGAAATTCTGTTGGTGGTTGGCTCTAGCTGAATGTGTTAAGACCTCGAAAGCAGTGATAAATCATAGAATCATAGAACAGTTAGGGTTGGAAAGGACCTTAAGATCACCCAGTTCCAACCCCCCTGCCATGGCAGGGACACCTCCTACTAAACCATGTCACGAAAGGCTCTGTCCAACCTGGCCTTGAACACTGCCAGGGATGGAGCATTCACAGCTTCCTTGGGCAACCCATTCCAGT
>WYDI02021396.1:9169-68784 GCA_009867235.2 Psittacus erithacus | reverse complement strand
GGCCAGGTTGGACACAGGGGCTTGGAGCAACCTGCTCTAGTGGAAGGTGTCCCTGCCCATGGCAGGGGTTGGAACTGAATGAGCTTTATGGCCCCTTCCAACAAAAACCAGGCTGGGATTCTATGCTTCTGTGAATAAATGGCTTGCCTACTGCACTTTTCCTCCATGAATGTCAGGAAACTTAAAAAGGCTTTTAAGTATCATTATCCCTATATTAAACAGTGATCAGCTAATGCATGCTGAAGTGAAGTGAGTTCAACAAGGTCATGCAGCAATGGCAAAGCTAGGAATAGCCAATATCTTGAAGAAAACCTCCCACTCAGCAACCATCATGTGGCCTTGTTGACATCAACAACGAGATATTTTTGCAGTGCTCTTATTCATGAGACAGGATACTTTGAGGTTCCCTTGCCCTTCTCAATGCGCATGGAGAGTTATTTAAAAGTACAGGATGTGATGTGACAAGGCACCATTCCTTATTTCACCAGACCTGGATGGGACAATCATTCCTTATGCTGAGAATGGAGAACGGGGAGGAGATGCCTACGTGGCTGAAGGAGCTCAACTCAACTAAGAAGAAACCAACCTGGGAGATCTCCAAAAGCACAGAGAGGTTTTCATCTAACATAGCAAAACTCATCTCCTATTCCCCAGTTTTACCAGGCTGCCAACTGACTGGTTTTGGCTGGGATAGAGTTAATTTTCTTTCTAGTAGCTGGTACAGTGCTGTGTTTTGACTGTAGCCTGAGAATAATGTTGACATGGCAAGACTATATGTGTGGTGGTGGTGTTACTCCTTCTGGGAAGAAGATATTTATCCTATTTGGCCTAGCTTCCTGCATCGCACTCCATTTAGGTCTAAACACATAGTTTGCCCAGAAACTTCATCAGATCTTGATGAAGTTTCCCTTACCAGTGTGTTATGTATCTATTAAGATAAACTACTGCTCCATAGATACATTTCAATGCATTTTTTCATGCTGCTTAGAATTATGGCTTGTGCTCTGGTGACAGATAAGATCACTTGCCTACTTTTATTACTGCTCAACAGTTATGATTTGCTGGTAACGTCTAGATTTATGTATAATAAAGCAGGGTACTCTCACACAAGCAAGGCTGACTTTAGCAAAAAACTCTCTATTCCATGCAACAAGTCCTTATTATCCATCAGGGTGTACTTCAGGATCTGCCAGTGTATTTAGCTGTAGTCTGTTGTTTGGCACAGTAGGGGATGAAAACACTATTTCAGGGTAGTTGACACTTTGTCAATGTAAATGATGGCAGTAGGTGGCTTTGTTCTATATTTTTGGATAGACTCAGGATATAAATATTTAAAAAATGAACAGCAAGAGACATTTGGTGAACTGGGAGTTGATACTGCAAAAAGTGCAGCATCAGGAAGGAACTGGGTCCACAGCTTTCAAGGGACTCTGTGTCTTCTGCAATGAAATTTGGCTTCTTGCTTCTTCCCTTGAACTTTTTCTAGATAGTGATAAGTTTGCGCTACTACCTCCTGACACAAGGAGACAGATTGTAGCTCTCTCCAGATGAGATGGCAATGCTGCAGTAAATGACTGTCGGATGCTCTTGTACTGGAGTGGCCTAGCAGAAAGCTTCCATCTGATTTTTCCTGCTAGAAAACACAGCAAATAATAACCCTATCTATTTTTCAGCTTTATGATTGCATGATGTGATCCTGTGAAATTCCCCAAGAAAACAATGCCTGGGTTAACAAAGGATTTGTTAAGAAGACCAGGGGTACTGTGGGGAATACACAAGAGTCAATTCTTTGGCTCACTCTGGGTAAGCAAGAAGCAGAAGGTGAAGTAAGATCTGTCCTTCCTGGTTCCTTCTGACGGAGATGAGTTCAAACTGTAAACAGATAGAAAAGAGGGTGGGAAACCAAAGAGTTGGCTCCTTCATGCTCTCTCTGCATGTAACGATATTCATATAGTTGTCCTACTCGCATGTTACTTGTCAATTAGAGCTGACCTAGGTAAGCTCTCCCTGTACTACCAATAGGCAGGAGAACTTCTCATTCTGTCTCCAAACTCCCAATGTAACGGAGCAGGATGTTGTCAAGTCAGTTGCTAAGTTTCACCCATGAGGTGACTGCACTACAAAGCATGGCACATTATACATTCATAGCTGGTGATGTCTGTAAAACACGACAGGTTCCAGACGGGGTTGTGCAAATGCAAGCTCACAGTCATCATATCCAGGGTACGATCATTCAGTTCCCTATCCTACTTAGCATTTGCCTGCTGATGGCTCCATGGGTTGTCATTTAAAAAAGAAATGAAGGACTCTCATCAAACTATTCCTCTACTTCCATCTATCCAGAGGCACAAACATGTCTGGAAAAATCCAGACCTGCAGAGAGCAATTTAAGCCTGTTGTTCTGATATTAAACAAGCAGCTCTGTATTACAAGCAGTCATTTAGTCTGGGGAGGTGAATGCGTGGTCAAGTAAGGTTGAATAATTCCTGCTTGATTTATGTAAGAAAGCTATTTTGTTAATTCCTCTGTTTAATCCTGACTCTTTCCCTGCAAATGACAACACTATTATTAATGCTAATTACTCTAGGCCAAGTAATATGATCGTCATGGAAGGAATGGCTTTGATATATGCAAGTGACATCTAACGTGTGGTGCAAAATTGCTCTGTTACTACTCAATAAAATTATATTTGTGATGATTAAACACAGGAACTGGAACCTCAGACCCATTAAGTTAATGGCAAAACTCCCAGTAACTAGAACGGGATGAGGATTGTTCAGTTTTACATAAATCCACTGATTTCACTATTTTTCACATGTGAGAAAATGAGGTTCTGCCACTGCCACTGCCAAAGAGGTTTTTATCCCTTTTTATCCCTGTCTTCTCTGACCTTAGTTTTAAAAATCTTATCTCTACTTTTTTCACCCCATCATTGAGCCACAGCGCTGAAGGCATGAGAACATGCATGTACCACATTACTTAAGTGACACAAACGCTGCTTCAGGTTCTTAACGCTGGGTCAGAACTTAATCCTGCTTGTTTGACTTGATACAGTTCTTAAATATCCTGAATAGATTAAGCCAACTCTGACTCAGAATAGGAGCATTTTTACATCCTTTACTTAATAAATAAATACTTTAAAAACACTCTGAGGATTTACACTCTTTTTACATTGGTTTAAAAAAATCTGTTCATCTTAACCTCAAAAATTTGGAGGCACACACCTTCTTTTTTTAACCAATATTTTTTTTTAAGAGATATAATTTGAAGACTTGCTTATTTGGCATTCAAAATATCCACTATTGTGACTGGATGAAGAGGTTTAACTAGAAAAAAATGCTTGGATAAAATCAGTTCCATGGGTCCCTTTGGTTGGTTAAAATCACCTCCATTTCTAGTAAGCCATTCTATCACTATAAAATATCTGGAAATCTCAACTGAATTATAGAATCATAGAATAGTTAGGGTTGGAAAGGACCTTAAGATCATACAGGTCCAACCACCTGCCATGGGCAGGAGCACCACATGCTAAACCATGTCACCTAAGACTACATCCAACTTGGTCTTGAACACTGCCAGGGATGGGGCAGTCACAGCATCCTTGGATAATCCATTCCAGTGATTCATCACCCTCACAGTAGAGAACTTTTTCCTTATATCCAACCTGAACTTCCCCTGTTTAAGTTTGAACCTGTAAACTAGTGTCCCTGCACGAGTGCAGGTTAACTCTTTGGTCAACGCACAAAGAATGTAACTCAGCTGGGATGCCTTTATCATTCCTTATGTACCTTGAATAACCCCTCATGTGTTAACAGTAAGTCTAATGCTGCAGTAGGTATCAGATTTACTGGACAAATCTGAATATCAGCAGTGCAACTCAAGAGCGCAGTGTTTCCAGATACTTCAGTCCTATGATACATGGACTTCCCATATCCACCAGGTATGACCAGTAAGTATGAAATGGGTGGGCTGAGTTTCCACATTGTGTGCAGGCCATCTGTATAGACTAAAAATACCTCAGAGAGGAAGTTTAGCCTTGAGCAAACTTTCACATTAACCAGCACAGCTCTAAACACAGCCTCCTCTTAGCTCTGCCTATAAAGCTTGCCTGACACTTTCTGTTGCGTAGTGTATAAGTAATGTCGTGCTTCTATTTCCTGGCCGCATTGATCCACACTGACCTTTACAACTTCATCTTGGATGACCCTGCAGTAGAAGGTAAGACCTGTCTGCAGAAAAGCTAAGGAACCAGAGCATAAAGCAATGTTTTATTATGTTGTGACTACCACCGTAACCTGCCTGGGTGCTTTCATTGAGTTATTCACAGCTCAGGTAGGGTTTTCTTACCTGAGAGCTCACAACAGAACTGGAATCATTTCATGCAGCGTTCTCTTTATCTTCCTTCCTACACCAATTCTTCCAAATCCTTTATCTTCTCTGAAAGGAGATTATTGTCTTGCACGAAACAAAAATAGGGTGCTTCATCTAGTTTATTTTAATTACCATAACATTTAAAGAAGATACATGATTCCCTTAATCCAAAAGGCTAATGAATCATTTTTAATCATACAAAAATGCCATGTCCTGTAGCGGTAAACAGCCTAAAGAAAATAGTAGGAGTTGGAACGCATATGCTAGCTTGCTCTTTCTGTAGCATGAAGTAAATGCATCAGCCTGCTACTGGCTCCTGACTGCATGTGCCTTTCTTAACTTCAGAGAAGCAATCGCTTTCTCCTCCACTCGTTTTTCTCTCTTTATCCTTTGATTGCACATTCCAGATGGGTTCGGTAGCCAGTAATTACTTTTATAACTAGAACTCACTTGCAATGCATCAGGTTAATGTTAATGGCATTCCGTACAGACACTCATAATCTTCTCTCTGTTTTCTAACTTCTCTCCCGTCCCAATGTAATCATATTTTCTTAATACTAACCAAACAGCGATCTCTTATCTTCCTTCTTTTTTTGACAGCGGTATGTGGGGAGGAACAATTTACATTTTTCCAGGCTCTCTCCCCCTCCTTCGCTCTGTTTATTAAATCTGTATCTGTTATTTTTATGTCTTAATGCCAATGGATTTTCCTTTTAATTACAGCAATCTGATTTCAGTTTATTTAAATGCTGATTTATGTTTATGCTATCCCCTGGTATCAATTTCATTCCAACAAGATCCCAGTGTAACTTAATTACTTGTAGTCTTGTCATTCCAAGCTAATGCTAATTAAAACAGTTTTATTACTGCGAGGTATTAAAGATTAACCCCTCCACTGGTCTCTAGGAAATGAAGTAATAAAGTCAAGGTGAGGAAATAGAAGGCTTACAAACCCAGAGAAAAGAGCACACAAAAATGGCCACTACATCTGCTTCTTTTCATCATCCAAAGGGCTGCAAGTGTCCAAGGTTCACAGTGTGGCCGAATTGCAATGTAGGCATTGAGATGTCCACATCTCAATGTAGACACTGAGATGTGCTTATCCCACGCTGCATCCTCTCTATGAGCAAGAGGTGCAATAGATGGAGATGATCTTAAGGTCCTTTGCAACCTTAACTATACTATGACTATATGTTTCCATGCACATCTACCAACCTCTCCTCTCCATGTCCTCCTGTGTCTCTCTTCCTCCCCCTCTGCCCATACCGCTCCATACATACTCTCAGTTGTTTCTTTGCTGTTCTCAAACTCCTCTTCATCACACATCCCACTCTGCCATTCCCTGAAAGCACACAATTATCGACAATCAAGATAAACACTGTTTTGATCCAGTCCTCTTCCTTCTGTGCCTATAGTGGATGGGGACCTTTGTCCATACCTTGCCCACTCCTGCCTCTTGTTTCCAGGAGAGATGGAGCTGCAAGACTAACCAGCTTAAGCTTTTCATAGCAAGCGCCTTGCAACCAGAGAGATGAATCCTAGACCATATGTACCAAGCAATAACAGAATGTATTGCTATGCATCTTCAAGCAAACTAGAGAAGTTAGTAGGCCTGTAAAGCACCATCTGAGTGCAATTATGTCCTAAGCAACGCTTGTGAGCTTTACTTGTCACTACAGCACTCCCCGTAAATCCCTCTGACTGCAGTACAGTCAATGCACAGCCTGTGCCTCCCCAAAATCCCATCCCATCTCACACACAGCTTTATTCTCTCCACCTTACTACAAAGTTCACATTTGCAGAAATGGCAATAAACTAACCCAATTATTTTAAGAGGTTCCCAGAATCCTTATTCTTTGATACTAAAATAACTCATACCTATACATCTCTCCAGGCATATATATCTATGCACATGTATGCAAATGGGCACAGTATTGTACTCCGGTGTTTGGTTTTCCAGCACAGCTTTTCGGTTGGTTGCCAAGTAACCGGAACACTTTTGATACCTATGTGCAGAAGACATACTTAATTGTTTTTCACGTGCACCCAGATTAGGAGACAGTGAAGGCTAGTGTGGGTTTTTCTTCCCTGCTGATGAGTAAGTGACATCTGTGGGAACACAGAAAGCTACAGAGTGTGTCTGTCTGGGCTAATTGATTTATACAACGTGCCGACAGACAGATGTGAGCAAACACTCCTGACAAACAACACGATTATAAATTAGCTTCTTTTTATCGGAGGTAGGCTAAGAAACACACTGCAAGGATAAGTAATGGGTGCAGGAGACGTGTTATTTATTTTCTGCACCCAGGGAAGCACAGCAATTGCACTCCTGTTCTGTGGGCTGGTTTTCTATCAGGGGCTAGGAGTAAGCGAGAAGAAGCTGAAGAATGAGGATGGTTTCTACAAAGCAGAAAGCATATTGCAGTATTCCAGAGAAGGCAAGCTGCTAGGCAAGATGTAAATATGCCCTCTCTTGAGCTCTCTTTTTGAACTTGTGTTTTTTAGCTGAAGGAAGTGGATAGGTCGTGCTGTTATTGAGGAATTTCAGTGCTGTCTTGCTTAACAAAATTCCCTCCTACGCAGCCCAAGCAACTCAATTGCAGAATTTGTGCTTTAGAGGAGAAAGGGAGTGTGAATTTCATCACATTTCTTTGATAAGTGAATAAAGTTGTGCAATTCCTCTGAATTGTCTTTTAAGTCAATGGACTCTTCTGGTTTCCCCATGAGAAGAAAGGAGAGTGTGAAGCTGGGGTGAGCTCATGAGACAACTGAAGTTCTCTGTGTGGTTATGTGGATGCTGAGAGTACTCTTCCAATGAACTAAGTGCTTTCTGCAGTGCCCCCCGCAAAATGAAACCAAAAAACCTCTCTAGACCTATGCTATTTCTGAAAATCAGTTCCACATACTATTGTCTAGATGAGAATCTGATTTCATTTCCCCATATATAAGCAGGAGGAAATAAGAAAAAGAATTGAAATTAACTGGGTTCAAAGCAATGGGTGAAATAAAATAAAATTAAGAAACATAAACATGGCAGCAGATGACAGAAATTCCAACCTTATCCTGTATTTTCTGTCATCATTGGTAAAGCAAGTGGAGAAATTAAAAAGGAAGGTAAGGAAAAACCTTCTTATCATCCCTCAAACTCCTGCTATCCCCATCTGCACCCCACCTGGGTTCTGCTGGTCCTATTGATGAGCACGTGGCAGCATCAACAACAGGGAATACCAGAGATGCATGCATGTGTTTTATACAGAGGGAGGGCTCACTGTCCATCATCCCAGCTCCAGAGGGAGGTGCAATCCTAAATCTTTCCTCTCTGATGCTTTCCACTACAACGCAGAGAAATCTCAGAGAGAGAGAGCGAGTGCTAAGTGCACAGGCACAAGCACAGAAATCGGGGGAAAAAATCATTACTTGTCAGCATTAAGATTTACAGCTATCAAGGTCTGCTGTGAGGGTGGGAGCTGAGCACAGGCAGCAGATGATGCTGCTTCTTAGCTAAGGCACAGCCTTCCTTGACTACCTGGCCCTGGGCAGGCAGATGATGGGCAGAAGGACAGGGAATGCTCCTGCTACTCATCTCTTGGGGTGCTGCTCTTGTGCATAGCCGCATGCAAGGAAGTCAGAGCAGCAGCAGCACTTGGCCCCAGAGCTGGGTAGGGCAGTGACCAGTTAGCAGAACTTGGGGGGTCAGTGAGGGATTTTCATGACAAGAGAACTGAGTGCAATAGGAAGAATTTGCTGAAGCATTCCCCAGAGCTGTTGTTTCTGGGAGCAGAAGGTGGTGGATATAGAGGAAGACCCTTGCAAGCAGAGGTTTGCTGGGTAGGGGCTCACGGGGTTTACCCTCCTGAAGTCAGTGGTGCAATGAGGTTTAGCACTGGCAATTCCGTTACCCTTGGTGGCATTCAGCTGCCATCAGGAAGCAAGTGCAAGCAAATTCATTCTCCAGGTCCCAAAGCTCATGTGGATGCAGATGCTTGAAGTCCTGGCAGACACAACATGCCAGTGGGACACAGGACAGCACGCAGTCCCTGGAAGATGATGCTAATTATTCTTGTCATTAAGAGCAGCAGGAAATGAGTCTTTGAGAGCAGCTTGTCTCACATACACACATGCACGCATGCACTCATGCACAAGCCAAGGCAGGCTTTAGGAGACAAGGCTGTTGCTCAGTGTAAAGGAAACTAAGTCAATATTATCTTTTAATAACAAATCCGAAAGGAGGCAAGCTGTCCCAAAGAATGAGCCAACAGAAAACATGATTCACAGGAATAGGACAGATCAAGGGGCCTCAGCTGAAAAATTAGCATGTGCAAATATTTGGGCTGATGAGATTTAAATTGGAGAGACCATATTAGCAAGTGGCATCCCAAACTTGAGTTATATAAAAAAGAACCTCCCCCAACGCAGGACTTGTTTCCCCTGCCTTGTTTTCTTGCGCTTAAAGGAGAATGTGTTTTCCTTCATGCTGGGAGAAACAACTCTTTTTTTCTCCCATCCACATGCTTGCTTCTCACTTTTCTGATGACTGCTCCGACTTTAATAAGCTGCTGTCAGACGTGTGCAGTCAAAGCTCGGGGTTGTGTTGTTGTTTTCCCTTGCACTTGCACAGCACAATTCCAGCGGTGTCTCTTCTACAAGGCATGATGCAACCCCTCACAGGAACGATGTAAGACAAAAGCAAGGTGTTTATGGAGTAGTGAAGCATCCCTCCCCTGCTGTGGGACACATGCGCGAGGAGAAGAAAGATCTCATGTAGTCCCTCTTCATCTTAAACTCACCTGGGTTTATCCAAAGTACTCCCTGAATAAACAGGATAGGAAGGACTATGTTCTATGCACGTGGAAAATGCATAATTTATCCCTTCTTTTTACCTGTCTAGATTTTCCATGCTTTTGCATGTCTGATGGAGTAAATGCTAGGACCATCTGAATGGAAGCCAAAGCAGGAAATGCAACACAGTGACAGAAACTGACTGTTTACTTTGTTCTGCTTTGATTTGGTTTTTGATCCAAAGGAGGGAGAAGATGAAGCACAAGCCAAGTTCTTATATGGCCACCTTGATTTCGTCTTTTCCCCTTTAATGCCACCAAAGCAGGGAATGGCGAGAAGCAAAGCTGGTAATTCCTGTGCTCCTGTGTAGGGTTAGTGCATGATTTCTGAACTGAAAACCATGTCATTAACCTGCTACATGAGCAGCATGACATAAGTTAGAGGAAGGCACTTGCTTTTGTATTTATTATGCTTTTCTCAATTGCTATTCCGTCTTAAGCCTTCTCTGGCTGCCATTTTGTGCTGATCACTGTGCTGGACAGAAGAAAAGCTTATGAGCATATGGAAGCATTTGGCTGCTCACCCATTCTCAGGATTTCACCCACTTCTCATTGACTTTCAATGGCATCTGGACAACGAATGGCCACAGGCATTATTCAGCCTAGGTTACCCCAAAGTATTCAGGTTACTTTACAGTTTAACCACACAAAAGTACAGGTTCCCTGCCTCCAGACACTCACACCCACTGTTAAATGCATATCCTCAAGTGTGGCAAAAAGTCAAGCAAGGCAGAGATGTTATGACAAGCCTAAGGCTTGCTGTACTGCTTTGGGAAGAGCCGGGCTAGTACCAAGAACATCTATCATCCCTGTTGCAGTGACCATCACCAGACATAGCAGGAAAGGTGCTGAGCAGCCTGCACTTTGAGACGCAGGAATTATTCCATGTTCTGCCACTGACGTCCTGCAAAGCCTGTCATGTCACTTAATCTCTGTGCCATTTTTCTCTCCTAGCTCACACAGCATTGGGAACAGCAAATGACTTCAGTTACCCATGTGCAAAGGGAGCTCATCTTTGAGGCATTGTTTGGAATCAGAACTGGAACAAGCCTATGAGAAATAACAGCAGCAAAGTATTTCTGTGCCCTTGGAAGAATTTTGTGGACTCATTTACACTCTAAGCTGATGGTACTCACTAAACTGACCTGTGAAAGTGGCCGGCCTTGATTTTGGCAAGCTTGTTTCCTTCATAGCCCCATGGTTTCCGCATAGCCAAGGAAATGCTTTTTGAACAGGATGATCCAGAACAGAGGAAACCAGCATGTCGCGTAAACAACTTTCTGAAACAGCGAACGAATCTCTCTCCTCTATCCTAAAAAGCAGCAAGACCACTGCAGAGGTCAGAATAGCCAGGGCTGTAAAAGGCTTCTAAAAATCTATGTGCTGCTGTTGAATTGCTTTGCCCCTGTCTCCCGAGCTTCCCAGGGAATAGTATTCAATCTTGAGTTTTATGAAGACGAGCCCGATGAAGCTTTGGTCTGCAGCATTTCTGCCCATAGTCTGAAACACTGCTCAGGATGTCTTTAAAGATTTAAAAGGAATTCAGCTTTAGCCTTGCTTGCGTGTGATTCTGGTTTTTTCCAAACCACAGAATTGCTGAGAGGTTTTAATACCTTTTCTGTTTTCTCCCTTCAAAGATCACGGATAGACTCATCACCTAATTATTTTGTTTCCATCTTGCAAACAAGATCTGAAGAATAAGATAGCAAAGGACATATCTCTGCTTGCATCTTGCAACATGCGTCCACTGACAAAAACATTGTACATAACAAAATTCCATTTCAATTTCCTGTAACAGGGCACCCTGTGAAAGGGGAAAGGGAGAAGAGGAGACACTGTTAGACACGGGCTGCATTGTGCTGTGAATGTCTGCAAAATGGAAACTTTCCTTTTACTGACATATGTAGTAATATTAATAAATGTTTCAAATATGATCATAGAATCATAGAATGGTTTTGGTTGGAAAGGACCTTAAGATCATCCAGTTCCAAATCCCAGCCATGGGCAAGGATGTCTCACACTAGACCATGTTGCCCAGTGTTCCATCCACACTTGCCTTGAACACTGCCAGGGATGGAGCATTTACCATTTCTTTGGGCACCCTGTGCCAGTGCCCCACCACCCTCAATATAAAAAGAACAGAAGTTCACCCTAAAATATCCACAGAAGTTATTTAAGCAATCTTTCCCTGAAATATACAAAAGCCAGAATTCTTAATTCTAAAAATCTGATGAATAAGCTGACTCTCAAGCACAAAGAAAAGGTTCTTTGGATGCTTTTGTTTGTTACATCTTTCTTTTACAAGTTCAGTCAAAACCAAAGAATGCAAACATGCAAACTGGCATATCTTGTATTAAGTTCTAATAGCCATCATGGCTACTTTTAAAGGAAGTTAAGAAAAATACTTGCTTAGAGTATCATTTTAGTTGTCTGTGTTCCTTCAAGAGCAGCTGGAATAATAACGTACCTGCTTAATGTTCAGAAAATAACCCTTGGCAAACCTGCTGCAATGTATTTTTTCCCTTCGTTTCATAGGCCGGAAGCCATCAGTTTGTGAGAACCTCTATGAAGATCCCAGGTTTAAGGCAGATATTTATTTTTTAGGTAAATTTACTTTTTTTTATATATTTATTTTTAAATTGGTTTATTTTTTAGGCTCTTCAGACACGTGATTCCTGCACTGTCTAAAAGAGATCAATGATAACACCTTGCGGTTGGCAGCAGAAAGATGGGAAATATTCTAAATGGAACAAAATGCTTCCCATATTCAAATGTTAAATAAGGCAATTACCATATCCAAAGTTAGATTTTCTACATATGTATGGAAAAGTGGGGGGAAATATAAAATCGCTCTTATTAGACATGCAGTCTGAGGACAAGACTGTTGTAAGCACCATCATGAGGTCCTGGAGGTCTGCAAAACCAAATAATGCATGAGGGACCCAAATCACAGGCACTTTAGAGTCTATTTAATAGCTTGGTTTTCCTATATAGCAAATATTCTCCCTTAAATGTATGGCTTCTAATATGAAAGAGCAAATGGCCTCCTTTGATTTTGCAGCTTTAAGACTTGGAAACAAGAAAGCATCAGAACCTTGATTCAGGAAGACACAAGCAGTCATACTGATTTCAAAGGAAATCTCTCGATGTTAGGGCATCTTTAAGGCCTTAAAGACATCAGTGGGATTTCAGCACACATTTAAAGTTAATCATGTGCTTACGCATCCTTTCTGAAGTGGGCCCAGCAGCCCACTTGAGTCTTTCAGCAAGTCTTCAATCAGTACAGACCTCAGGATGTGGTTTCCTATTTCATTCATTCCTTACCATCTTTCCTTGAGATTAAGGCAGCTATGCGTGTGTTACTACTGAAAGAGCAGGATGAGAGATCATCCACTTTGGAAAACCCATGAGTTCCTGGTGGCTGGTTGTGTTGGGAGCTGGGGCTTTCTGCTATCCTAGATATCCCTCTATAAAGAGTATGTAGAGGCATTGGAGCCACCTGTGTGATGCTCTCTATGGGCATCTCCACCTGCATGGACCTCAAATCCATGCAACAACCAACTGCCTTTGCCTTCTCTTTATCTATACAATGGAAAGGGTTTCTGAATCAATGGTGTTCCTGTAGCTTTTCCTCCAACTATTTTTTTGGTTTTGCTTATGTATTTTAAGTTGAAATTCCATTTCATTAAATGTACGGGTGAGCTGCTGGAGCCTAATGGGAGCTGAGCATGGAAATATCTTTCCATGCTTTTACTCATCATTTCACCTGAAGATGGTGCCTTTCAAGGCTGAAAGAAATTCATCAAAGGAAAAGGTGATGAGAAAGGCAGCTTCTTCCACTGCTTGCTGTCAACCCGGCAAGAAGTGAAATGAGCTGTCAGAGCACAAAGGGAATGCAAGAGAGAGACATGCAGCTCCATGCCTACAGTTTCTAGTGCATGTTCTCCCCTGAGCCTCAGGAAGGCATTATGATGGTGCAATATGTGGCACTAATCAGAATGATGAACTCTGGTGCTCTGAACGCAACACCCAAAGGCAAAGCTTTACCTTTAGTAGTGACAATAGAAAACCTCATCTATGCACAAGAGAACCAATCCCCCTGGATCTTTCTTACTGGTGCTCAGTAATCTCCTGTCCCATGGTGGGATTGAGTGCACCTTCATGGACAATATGACCAGCTGCAGGTTCAATTAATAGTGATATACTTGACACAAAGGCCACCAACCTATGCCCACCCAGCTCCCAAGGCTGCAATTAATATTGTCCTTGCTGCTCTGGAGACTCCCTCCTCAGCTTAGAAGACAGATCCCTTCTCCTCAAGACAAGCTTCCTTGCTTGCTTAATATCCCTTGCTCACCAACAAAGAGCTTCAGTGCTAAAGTAAAATTAATAGCAGAAGCATTAATGGTAAATCTGAGCATCTGTAAATGCACTAAAGGAGTGGTTTAGAGCAAGGTGCACTTCACTCCCAAAGATGCAAGGAAGCATCCATTTCTGCTTTAAAATCAAGGGAAATAAGGATAGAAGGTTAAAATGAAAAATAAGGCTAACAGGAATGATTTATAATTAGTTTTTTCTCCCCAGGAAATCACTCCCTGGAAATCTCATGGACAGGGCAGCCACTTGAGTAATGAATAACGCAGACTGGTTTAAATGCAGTGGAATTGCCCTCTCCTCAGCTTTCTTTTAATCTTTTGTGGCACTACAAGGGCCTTAGAAGAGGTGGCCCTGTGACATGCTAATGTAGCAGTCCTCCAGCAGCTAAGCTTAATCAGTCTGTAAGAGCTGAAGCCACTATTTGCAGCAAATTTTCAAGCAGGAACCTCCAATTCCCTTTTTGATGGCTAAACACTTGTTTTTACATCTGCTGAATTAACCATAGGGGGAAAAAACCACCATCCAACAAACAACACTAACCACAAACAACTTAAATGACTAAATCCACATCGCTAATAAATCCCTAATTGCTAACCTAAAAGTCCATAACAGTCCTGATTGCCGACTGTCACTCAGGTTGTTTCATAAAGGCATGTTGATTTTGAAACTGTAATGATGCTGAATTAGTAAATGGATGGGGCAGAATGGTTTTCTGAGTCAGGGGCCCTACATTATGAATGAAAAGGTTTCCCATCTGTGTAGCTTCTGGGATCTCTAAACATTTAAACAAAAATTAATTCACCATCACTCAGAACGCCCTGGGAAGTAATCAGACATTTGCGTTGCGCTGAAGTTAAAACCACAGCATTAACACAAACCTGATGGCTTGTCTCCCGCCACCAGGTCCACTGTAGCACGAGGCAGCATTAAGGCCAGAAAGCTGATTTCAATAGAAGCTGATAGAAACCCATTTTTCTATAGAGCTGTGACTCTGTAATTAATTACCAGTGTGTCTAGAAAGGTGCAGACTCCAGCTGGAGGCACAGTTGCAGCTCTGTTGCACGTGGTGAGTTATTACTGAACCCCCCTTGCTTAGGTTGTCCATAGGGTCACCTTCACCTCAGGACCTGAACAATCTCTGGGACTGCTCTTTGATTGAGAAGAGAAGCAGTAGCAAGGGCACAGAGAAAAAGACAAACATAACACATATAAGAAGAGCAGTGGGACCACATAAACCTCATTTTTGAAGAAATTAACCTAAAACGAAGTTTTGGGTTCTATTTGTGCATCCCACGAATCTTGGCATTTGTCATTTTTTCTGTTTTCTAATAGCACAACCAGTCTGCAAGCCTGAAAGTGTGGTCTTTGCCAATGGGCTCCTGTGACTGGGAAAGTGTCCCTGATTAGACTTCACTGCAGCAACAGGGATTTAATGTATTTCTCCTTTGCTGTAGAGAGCTTTCAAGAGAACTGGAAAAAAAAAGCTTTAAACACCTTCAATTTCTTTAATCAAATGATAGCAAAGAAACCAGGACAAAGTGTGCACAGTCCAAACTGATTTTCCTCTAATGAGTTAAAAAAATAAGCCGGTTGAGAGCACACCTTCAAGGAACCAGCTTGGCATTTCCTAAAATGATATTGCAGAGAGGACAATTGAATTCTGGCTTTAGTTTGCTTATCTATACATCAACCATTAGATCATCTTCATGTCTCACAGAGGTGAAGGAACTTCAGTGGGACAAAATCAAGTTATATGCACCAGAAATGCATCCAAGCAGTCATGTTATTATTTAACCATCTGGTTTTAGAGATCATTGTCCCAATGTCCAGGTGTGCTTTTGGCCAATCTGTTATAGATGGACAAATGGATTTCCATATGTAAAGGGTTGACAAGAAGCTCCTCAGGAGAAGATATTTATGGGGTTAAATGTCTCCTTGTCGGGAGAAGCTAACAGCTGATGAATATATTAGCTCAATTCAACTCCAGCTCCCTCCTGACTATGCAAAGAGGATACCCAAGATGGGAATCAATTACCCCTCGTTCATGTGCTACTAAATATTCAGATCCCGTTGGTGCATCTCCTACTGTTTGGTTCCAGTTCTCTTGCAGGTTAGCAAGGAAATCAGATGCAAATCACAGAGGTGATTCCTCTGCGGGAGGACGGAGCTGTGGCTGCCAAGGAGGAGGCAGGCTGCCTTTGTGCTTTTCAGAGTCACATAGCACTTAGCCACACGGTTCCCATTGACTTTCAAATGGGAAATATGTAGATGTGAGTCAGAGTTATGGAAATGTAGCCTTTCACTGTATCATTAGGTTTTTGTTTCCACATGACAGAAACTCATGATTTATTTTGAATATTTAAAGTGTGTCAGTGCAGCTTTCTTTTGGGGGGGATGTTTTGGCGACTGACATAAGCAATCACTACAGTATTGGCAGTGTGGCACTAAGAAGCTAACACAGATGAAGAACATTGTAAAGGGGCCTATTTTGCATCTCGTCTAATCTAATTGCAACATATGTAGTGTCCTTATAATTGTAGGGGAGGAATATGGAGGTGGTCACCTGGATTGTGTTCCTCCCTGCTGGACAAATCAATTAGCCTGCATGCTACATCTGTACAGCAGAAATAATGCCTTAATCACATGGAAATTTTAAGCCTTTGTCAAGGCCTTAATAGTGCTCTGATACTTTTGGGTTCATTACAACATACTATCTAAGCCGTATACAGATATCAGCAAGCTTGCGACTATTACGGTTTCTTTGCTCACATCATCCCACCAAGCATCTTTTTACTGGTATCTTGGCTGCCACGTATGTCTGTGGTTTAAGACTGGGCTATGTGGGACAGAGTCTGCAGGGTTTTCTGTCCTCTTGTTAACACTAAAGAAAGCTAGAAATTAACTCCATTGAAAGCAAGGCTACAACTGGCTTCAAACTGAGCCGCAGAGATGGAGGCTGTTGCAACCTCTCATTTTTTATCTCCTCAAAGTCTTATGCAATCCTGAACATTAAGATTTAGCGGAATCCCTCACCTGATGGTTTGATTTATCTTGCTCGAGCCTGCAAAGCAGCTGAGCTACTTAGCAACCCAGCTGAGATTACTCCTGAAGAGCACCGGCTGATGTACCTCACTGAATCATGACCTTACTACAAGCACTACAGGGACCATCACATGATCTGGCCCATGAGCTAAGAGAAATCATTTCTCTTAACTAAGTTTTTCTCAAAGGGAAATTAATATTTGCATATTTTGCCAGTTGTATAAGACTTTGATTAGTTATAAAGAAGGCATAACGGTATCTACCTATGATCTACTCACAAGTACCCATCTATATGTTATTTTGCTATTCAGAACACTTCATGGGAGCTTCTGCCTTCGTGCAGAACAAGAAATTACTGGCCTCATCCTTCTCTTAATTAAGTAAACATAAATCATGAATAGTTTCACTGAAACCAGTGGAATTTCAGTGATGCAAAACTGATGGGGAAAGGCAAGAAGGCTCTTGAATTTCATAGCTCTGTCTTTAACAAACTCAGTCCAGCAGCCTTCAGCATACAACCCCTCCCTACTGCATGCCAACAGGAGTCTGAAGCCGAGTATTTACAAAAAAATAGGGTTAAAAGAGCTAAAAGAAAGGGATTTTTTTCTTGGAGCAGTGCTAAATACTCATAAATGCAGCACATAACACACTCTTCCCAGTATGCATCTATTAAACAGAGACCTAAGGATGATCTGCTGCCACATGACCAGGACAGCTTGAAAACAAAGAAGCGTGCCCAATAATTTACTCCACATCTTGTCCAAGTTTGCAGAAGCATTCGGGTTGGGATAGATATTTTTGGCAGTCACTCAGTAGTGCTAAAACTCTGGAAAAACAGCTGAGTGAAATGGTTTGCAGAGAAAACAGGCAGGTTTTTACCAATCTGAACTATTACCTGATCCATCTGGTCAAAAAAGCTTGGGCCAGGCTATGAAAAGAGAGTGAGATTACAGAAGAGGGATGAAATTAATACAGTCTGTTTGTCAGGAGGATCCCCCTTCCTCCCTGAAGCCTTTGCAAAAGCAACAATTTGTGATGACATTGAGCTGCCTTTTCGGCGGATCTTGTATTTCTTGGCTTCATAGGTTCCCAGATGCTTTTGTCTGGCATTAATATCTGTGATGACTGAGTCTCTTGCTCTAATAAGATATCATGGAGGTGGAAAAGAATTTCTGTCACTGCTGCAAGAAGCCAGCTTTATGTTCAGATCCTGGAAACTCAGCTTCTCTTATCCTCCTGCAGCAATAGGGGAAGATTGGATATGCGCATGCAGGAGGCTGAAGAGGTAGAGAGGAAGGGGGCCTGGAAGAAATGGATGTACAGCCCCTGTTCCCCCACGTGCCTGAGCCTCGAGGTGTTTATTATCACTGCTGTCACTAAAAGGCTTTTCACAACATGTTTTCACCAGATTTTTTTCACTTCTCTCTCTTCGTATTTTGTAATTTCTGCTAACTCCTCTCCTAAGGATACACCAGGGACTTTCTTCATAGGCAATCCTTTTGGAAAAAGCAAAATATGGGCATGTTGGCAGCAATTTTGGTCACTGAGAACCAAAGGTGCTGAAACAGAAGGAAGGAAAGGGGAGAACCAGTTTTCAGGCTTGGAAATGCTAGAAACATAATCAAAGGGTTTGCAGGCACATAACCTAACTCCGCCTTTGTGTATGCGTTTTGTTATCCTAAACTGGAGAGGAAGATGAAACCAGTGTTTGCAATCTGGCCTTGCAGGTGCAGTCTGAAAGTTTCATCCCTGTGATCGCCAATTGCTTTTCATCCCGTCTTTCTGTCTTTATCCTCCCTTTCCCTGGCGATGACAAATGGGGGCACAAAGAAACAGGGAAGAACAGAGTGAAGTGCTTCTCTCTAGCAGCCACTCGAACTTCGAGCAGAACACTAAAAGAAGCAGTACGAAAGAACAGAGGCGCTTTTTTCCCCCCACTTGCTCCTTGTTAAGCTTCACAGCTCAACAAGTGCCCTACTTTGACAGAGAAAAAGGAACAAAAATAACCACTCACTTCTCCAACTCACTAATTAACCTTTTTTTACCCCTTTCTTTCCCTGTCTGCATTTCCCTTTAGTCTTCTTTTTCCCTTTTCCGCCTTTTGTGGGACAAAATGGTGGAAGATGAGACAAAATGGCAGAGGGATAAACTGCCAGTAATTGGCAATCTTTCCAAGAATAGCATGTCCAGAGTATATGCAAAGGCGCTGCCTCTCTACTTAGATCATCCCTTTGACAGCAGGACAGGATAGACAAAATCAAACCAATGTTCAGAGATTTTCAGCTGCAGAGCTCAAGTTTTGGCAGGCTTCTTCACTGGTTTTTTGGGGATTTTTTTCCAAATGGGAAAGCAAAGGGACAGGGAATTTGAGAACATATGGTGATAGAATAATAAACTGATAAACAGACTCCTTGCAGGCTGTGTCCTTTGTTGAACCCAAAAAAGAAGTTAACAGTAATAGATTCACTATGATAATGATAGATATAGGACATGGATTCAGAGAGTCAAAGAGCCACTGGAAGTGTCTTCAGCCTCCTTCTGTCAGAGCTGATGTACAATAGTGAAGTTCACTTATGACACATAAATCAAAACTCGGCATTGAGATTTGTCATTTTGCTGCCTGGTGTGTTCCCACTGACTCCTGTTGAGCTAAGCTTCTGGAGATCCAACAAATCATGGAAAAGACAGATCAAAACTCAGTTTTGCCACCAAACTATGTCTCTTATCTGCGGACATTTCATTCAATTCTAAATCTGCATCTATAAAGACGATAACAAATACCAGAATCTCCTTGTTTACTGAGATATTCTGACCCTGAGACCATCATCATAACTATGTTAATCTAAACTTTAGAAATATATTACGTGTTAAATTTAGCTAAGAACAACATAATGAGCTCTATCCCAGCAAGTATTCAGTTACCTCCTCATCTGTATACCATGAGAGGACACATGGAAGAAGATCTGCTGCTGAACAAGTTACTTTCTTTTATTACACCACTTGCCAGCACCCCTGAAGTTCAGAAAAATTAAAAAATGGGAATAGTAATTAAAGCATGCTAGGCCTAATTACTTTCCTGCCTGTTTCAGCAGTGTTTTGTGGGAGAGAAATCATAGTCCTTCAAACCCCCATGTCTGCTTAGGAACTGCAATCGCCAAGTCTTCTGCTGAGTAGAAAGCTGGAATCATCTCTTGTCAACTGGACAGCCTCCTGCTTTCATCAAGAATCTTGACATTTTCCATAGCCAGCTCCACATGGAACTCCTTCCACGAGATACCATTGAGACCCAGGGATTTGAAGAGGAAAATAAACATGAGTATTTACGGTCTCGACATATTGAGGATGTTGCGAGTTGCATGCTGGTTGCTGAAGGATGCTGAGAATATTTAAACATAGAGGGTATATAGTCAGAAATAAACAAGATTGTTGGAAGGAGAGGGTGGCTCATGCTTTAACAGTTCCATTAACTACCTCTGGGTATTTTTGAGGTATAAAGGTTGATATAGAAAGGATCTGGATTTTAGAGGTATAAAGGTTGATATAGAAAGGATCTGAAATCATAATTAAGAAAACAAAGGAAAAAAAGATCTGATAAACAGAAGAAGAAAAGGGAAAAACCAAAAAGAAAGAAAAACAATGGCGAAAAGAACCAGAGAAAATGAGTGTAAAATATCAATAAGGTAAATAACAATGAACATGCGGAGCAGAAGGAATGCCTACTGGTTTGGGAGTTTGGAGGTTGTTTGGTTTGGTTTTGTTTGGTTTGGGAGTTTTTGTTGGTTTGGGTTTGTTTGGGTGTTTTTTTTCCCTGAAACAAAAAGAGATTTGAAGCCAGGAAAAGAGAAGAAAAAAAGTGATTGGAATAAGGGAAACTGAATGTTTCAGAAGCACTTTTTTCCCATTACTTGGTGCTCATCCGGCCACATCTGGAATAGTGCATCCAGCTGGGCCCCTAACAAAAGAAGGCTGTTGACAAACTTCAGGGAGTCCAGCACAGGCCACCAAGGTGGTCAGAAGGTTGGAACACATGATGTACAAGAAAAGGCTGAGAGAGCTGCGTTTGTTCAGCCTGGTTACTCAGCAGGGACCTCACAGCAGCCTTACAGCACCTCTGAGCAAGTTATTAAGAAGATGGAGGCAAGCAGAGGTGCATGATATGGAAGGTTCCATCTATATAAAAGGAAAAAGAAAATCTGGAATGAGCTAATCAAGCCCAGATAAATGGTGGGACTTCCATCCTTTGGGATTAGGATGGCCCAACTTGGAGAAAGGCCTCAGCAATTTGGTCTGACTTCAGTGCTGACCCAGCTGTGAGCAGGAGGCTGGGCTAGAGACCTCCTGAGGTCCTTTCCAACCTACATGACCCCCCGATTCTATGATAACTTCAGCAAAGACATTTTTGATAGAGTAATTTGGGAGATGGAAGTGGTAAAAGTTGGAGAGAAAAGCTGTAGTTACTGAAACACAGGAGAACCTGAGCACAGGCCAAAATATTGTAGCACTAAAATAGATGTTTGGAAAAGAAATAAAAGATTTTAAAGACTATAAAGGATGGAGAAGGATGTTGTACTACTCAGAATTATAATTGGTGGTTCCTTTCTTTCTAGAGTAAAGAATAAAGTGTTAGGTGAGAAGTGGGTAAGGACATACCCATGTTTTGCTTTTGCGTTTACCTTTTAAATGACCACGTAGGGATAGAATCTCCAGGAATTAATTCTTTCCTGTGCACCCTGTCTACCTTACCCAAATAATTTGGGGGCATATTTGGGTTTGAAACAAGTTAGCATACTTTGCACATAGATTTTAATGGGAATAGTTTATACGGATGAAATCTTTTTTGTTGTCATCCTTCCCATAGTAAAGAGCACATATACTACATTGATGAGTTGTGGTCTCTTGTGTCTTCACACTTGCCATTAGTCTTTGTTATATGTGAACTAAGCAATAAGAGAAGCTGCATGGATGGGTTGTAACCAAAGTTTGGGCAATACTTGCTTAGCACAGGCCAGAGCTGCTAAAGGTGTTGCCACAATACTATAAATATCGGTTTGATAACAGACAACAGTTATAGTGCATTTTGCATTGGGGTCACATTCCGATTTCTTTATCAATCTCTGCACTTGACTCCTCATCAAGTCTCACTGCTCCACAGGGATTATTTGCAGATCAAGGTTCTGGATAAGTAAAACTTGCCATTCCTGATGGCAAAGGGACAACCACCTACACCAGTAAATGGTAGTATGTTTGACATTTAAAGAGAAAGTATGGCTCACTCATATTACAAAATGGTAGTAGCTCTGCAAAACATAATTGCTGTGATACTTCATTTTACATCTCTTGCTGTGTGTGTTCAATGGGTTAGTGAAGTCCTGGAGTTTCATTCCTTGGGACAAAAACTTAATCACTAAATCTGATGCCATGGCTGCTTTGCTGGACTTTCCATTACAGTTACTTTGCTGTACAACTAAGAAATGAAATCAGGAATAAAAGATGGTACTTCCCACTGTCTGCTGGACCTCCTCAGACCGCTCCATGCATCCTGCTTCATCTTAGCCCTTCTTTCGTCTGCCATTGGTTAGTTACAATGAATGTATTGACAAGATTGTGTTCACACAGACAGTCGGTGAACTTTTAAGGGAACCCATTGACTGGCTTGAATAAAACATCCATAAATTCAGATTCCTGAGTTCTCTGCAGCAGATTTGATCTTTTCAAGATCCACAATGCCCTGAAAACTATTTTGAGGCATATTCCTGGTTAAAGAATCATGGTGTCATACTTGTAAGCAATGATAAATTGTAATTCTAATGATAAAGAACTAATCACCTTCCCCAACACGTCTTTATTTTGTATAGCCCTACAGAACCTCAAGTATTCTTCCCAAGAAAACAAAGGCACCTCTTATACATGCTAAAGAGAATCCCACACATTTACTGACAAGCTTCCAATAATGTATTGATTATGAGCAAATGGGAGCACAGGGAACTACAGAGGGACATCCGCAGCCCTATTACCAGTCTGCAAGTCGTTCTCTAATTTGCTTTGCTGAGATGAAGAGTTTAGTCTAAGTGATGTGCTTTCCACTGTATTTAAGTTTATACTCCCAAGTCATGACAGAAGTAGTTACCACTGTGTACTCAGGGGCAAGCGATCAGGCTGAAGATAGCAGTAAATATTTGTACAATTGAGTAGCCTCACACTGCTTTGACAGGAGATGCCCTAAGAACTTGCCACACTAAAACATAGATCCACCATATTAAATTCAAGGTCTCTCTACAAGGTAGGACCTAGAGGCCATCTGCATTTTTGAAGACTTTCCCATGTCAGTTATTTCTAGAGATGCAAAGAACCTGGAAAGGAACACAGAGCCTTCAGTGCAGTAGAGAAAACCTTTTCCTGGGATTGCCTTCACTTACGCTTTATAGTAGGTAGTTATTATAGAGATTTACTTATTCTACAGGCTCCAAATCTTACCCAGATGTGGACAGCGCTGACAGTTTGCCAGAAGCCAGATACTGACAGAAAAATCAGGACAGGATATTCTGTGCTCCTAAAACACACAGGGGTGATTTGCTGGAGACACTCCATTTCAGTACCCCATCTGACAGCCACCTTCATCTTTAACTTGTGAAGCTGAATAAAGTGGAAATGTTGCCTCCTGGGGTACATAGTCTACATGATTTACTCAAACACCACTGAAAGCTCCAGGGCCCAAAATGTCTCATGGCGGGCTGGATAGTGCATGCAGCCACAACTGCTGTTCTGTTCCACACCTTACAGCAGCAAACATTTGCTGTTCCAGAATGCAAACCGGCCACAGTTAAAAAAGAAAAACCTCACAAGCAAAGGAGACAGGGAATTAAAATTAACTCAGCTGCTTCATTTGGCATGTGAGATTCCAAGGGATCAAGAGGAATTAGATGAGAAAAATGCACAGGAGACATACTGTGGATTGCCGTTCATTATCAAATTAGCACCTTTTATATCATGTTTCAATCTCCTCTCAGGCTTTGCCTTGTAATACATGTGATTAGAAGTGAATTAATGATAGCAATAGTGTGCCAGAGAGTCCATTTTTAGTGACTACTTAAAAACAAAAATGGAAAAATGGAAAAGGCACTTTACAATCTTTTTAAAGAATACTACAATAGCTGGAGGGAGGTATACCAGAGACAGAAAACTCCATGCCCATGCAAACACAGTGCAAGCACACAATTTCCACGCCTCTGCCTTTAATTGCAGCTGAAAGTCATTGTTCCCCAAACAAAAGAAGCCGTGGGGCGAGCGTTTCATATTCCATTGTGTCTTTATCAACTTCCATCACTCAATATGAAAGAGGCACCCAAGTCAGTGGTGCCAAAAGATTTGCTAGTTTCTTACTGGTCTAGCTGCTAAGGTATTCTTTTTCCCAACTAATTTTAGCCATTCATTAATATTCTTCTGCCTCCCAATATGACACATTCACATGGTGCTTTTTCTCTGATGACCTTAAATGCTTTAACCAGTTTCTTTTGCATCACTGCTTTGCAGAGGAGATGATCTGCAGAAGACAGAGTCAGACAAGTGGGTTGCAAAGTCTGAAGTCAATAGCTGATGCAGTAACTACTATATTATTATTATTATTATTATTATTATAAGGTATAACTGTGTGCATTTTATTTCTATCCTCTGTTCTGCAGAAACACAAGATAAATGCCTGGCATAACATTTGAAAGAGCCATCCTCATCCCTAAGAAAGGACATTCTGGGTTGTTTTCCTGTTATACCAAAATGAGTCAGACAAAAAGCCTTCTAGAAGGTAGACTAGCAGGGAAAAGCAATACTTATCATCTCATTGCTGTTGTTTGAAATGTATTGGGGACTACAGGGAATAGTGCTTCTTCCTATAAATGAGAAAACAGAAGATATCAGACAGAACAAAGTTATGTATGAATAAATCATACATGCATGTGTGATTTGATTTCCACCATGGCTTCAGTTGAAGGAAAATATTCATTTTCCTCTTCTTTTCAAGTTCTTTCTTCTGCTCTCATTTTTTTAAGATATAAAGAGAAAGAGAGAAGAGAAATAAGTTTATGGTGTCCTCACCACACATGTGGATACTGAGCTTAGAAAGGAAGGTGACAAAACGAGCTACACTGAGACCCTTAAACATAGGTAAGTGTTTCCAAGTTTAGTGGACCTCTGCATTTAGCAGAGCTTGGCGATGAACGGAATAATCAGGATTCATGATAAACACAAAATGCACACAAAACAGCCCCAGTTAAATCCCATCTGTCCCCTTCAGCCATGCAGATGACGCATTCTGCCTTCAAGCAGTCTGGTGGCACTGCCCAGTATTGCCCCTCTGCCTCAGTACCTCCCCCTTGTCTTTCAGCATCATTCCCCATGGGAAATCTAAGCAGAGAGTAAAAAGAGCCAATCAGGAGCAAGAGGCAGGGACATCAGATATTCTGTGATGTGAACCAATAAGGATTACCTTCCTTCCTTTGTTTCACAGAAACAGGCATTATAACTGTTAATGAATAAGCCAACTGAGAGACCAAACTGTTTTGCTTTTGGTTCTGTTATTTGCTTTTTGATTGAAAACTTCTAGGATATTGCTGTGGAGCACAGATACATGACACTGCTAGGATTATCCCTGGACTTTCTAGGAAAGGTCAGTCAGAAAGAGAGGTGCTGGGACAGGCAAATTGGACCTTTGACACATCTAATTAAGGCTACATTTGCATACTGATTTCAAGGTTGACTACCTTTACCCATTGACTCAATATGGACCATATGTAAGCAGCAGCAGGATATTAATCACAATGAGAGTGTGTTCTTGTTCTTTTCCCTAAAATGTCTTCTATTCAGAGAGTTGAGGCATTACCATTAGAAACTATTAAACAGAAACAATGCTTTTCAATTGCCCTTTTGCAGTGTGAAGACAACATACATTGGGAAAGTAAAGAGTCATAATGGATTAAAGATGGGCTTGTGCTGGTTTTTCTCCTTGCTTAGCACAGCACTTACTGTCTTTTAGATAAGCATCTCTTCTCTCTGTCATCCCCAGAAATAAACTGAAGGTGCTTTTCATTTGGCCCTTCTCACTTTCCAGGCTTCTCTTTGCTTGAACAAATGTTCTCCTCCCTAGTCCTCATGTTTTAAAGAGTTGGAATGTCACATAAAAACTGAGAAACATTCTGGTTTAAACAAAAATCCTCCTCTATCACTGTGAACATTCACAAACAGAAAAATATAACTCTTTCTCCCTTTGCTTTGCTTTTTCGTTTCCAAGCTTCACTGCTTATTCTTTAATCACGCATACAAGTGAACACAATTGTCAATTCCAGACTGGAGAGAACAGCTTAACACAGATTTTTTCTACATGATAGTGCTTTCGTTTCCTGAAGTCTCCTAAGTGCAAATCTATTAAATTTGCCATTTTAAACACTATTCTTCGTATGTGCAAATAGAAAAAGAAAGTACGCACATACTAAGTGAAAGTGCATCCATACTCAATGTGCAAATGCAAACCAGATGATTGCTACCATAAGCATGACGCGCACATAAATAAAACTGCATCTTGAAAATACATTATAAAATAAAACAACAACTAAAAAGCATATCCATCTAAAAAGGAACTGAGGCAAGAACAGACATAAGGAAACAACGATATTGCACTGAAACCTGCTCTAACACTGCTGTGAATCCCAAATACTTTCCTGCTTTATGGAATCACCCCCGTATGTAGAAATGAAAGAGAAAAAAAATCTCTTTACTTGTTCATTTCCCTTCCTAAGCATCTTCCTCAGAGCTGTGAAAAAGAGAGGCGAGGCAATATGTAACAAACTGCAGTTCTGCTTTCCACACATGCCTTGCCAGAACGTGATGCTGGGTTCATAAACAATTCTGTGCTCAAGCACTTCACTAACAAAACCACAGTGATGGGTGGGCATTTGCTCCTGGCTCTACAGGTTTTCGTGTGCTAGGAATGGGGGAGGAGGAAGCTGTCTCAGGGTACCACAGTACCACCACACCACTGGTACCCAATCTGGCATCATTCCCACTGAAAAATTGTTTTGCCTTCTAGAGAAAGAAAGGGCAAAGATTTTGGCCCCTTCCCAGTGGGACAAGTTGAGTCTTGGACGTTCTTCATTCTTGTTTAGGTTTCCAGACCTGAGCACACATGAAGGTTTGCCAAAGGAACAGACCAAGAGGAAGTGAAACTTTAATATTAGTCCCCTAAACCACCCTGGTTTTCATCCTTCTTCTATACAGGCAAGAAGCACAATAAAAAAGATAAAGACTTTCCAGGCATGCAGAGATGGTGGCTCATACTTATCAATCTATTCCTCATTGCCTGTGCACCTCAGCAGCTCTGGCCCACGTGTGTAGGGTCTGATGATTCTTGTCCTTTACGTACAAATTCTAATGTACAAATGTAATGAGATTCTCCAGGCAGCTCATTTTAAGGAATTACTGCATTTTTCAAGCAGTTAGTCACTTGGTCTTCAAGGTCTAACGTTGTGCTTTGTGACACACCATGTAATGCCTCTCAGTGAAAGCTGGAAATAGTGCCATGTCCCAGCACTTGCATGATGAGGAATGGAACCTTTAAAGTTCCTCTGCCAATCAGCTTTTATAGAAATGCCATCTTCAGTCCCTTCCCACTAGTTTTGGATCCCTGTCATTCTTTTCAGCCATTTTTATGTCACCCCTTTCCTGTGTGCTAAGCATTTTCCCCACTGTCTCCAGAAACCTGCCTCTTTCTCCTCTTTCACTCACCATCTTACCACTTCTACCCCAGCTTATGCTGCTAATAAGGAAACAATCTTCCCAAGTTGGAGATCTCCCAGTTTGTTCCCCATTTATGGAGACACCTCTCCTACCCTCTTTTCTTTGGTCCTGTTGCTTATCTTCCTATATTTTCTCTTTCCTCTCCCCAATACATACGTTTTAGTTATCCCCTCTTATTCCCACCCTTTCAAAAGCCTTCCAGAATTCATGCTGGGAATCTGAAAAGTACTTATTTATTGCCAAGCTTGCAGACAAAGTGGAAGTGGCCTGAATGAACAATCACTGGGCAAGTCC
This sequence comes from Psittacus erithacus, assembly GCA_009867235.2. Lineage (NCBI taxonomy): Eukaryota > Metazoa > Chordata > Aves > Psittaciformes > Psittacidae > Psittacus > Psittacus erithacus. The sequence goes on along the minus strand of WYDI02021396.1, from coordinate 41,077 downwards.
TTGATGGCAAACCATGAAACAGCTGCGTGACTCATTTAGGAAAATCACTGGGGATGCTTTCTAATGAGAAGAGATATATTTCATCCTGGTATAAAAATATATCCTTATAATGTCTTTAAGAAGATAGCCGAGGATCTGCCACTCCAGGATCTATCTGTCCCTGAGAAAAAAATGCTGAATATAACTAAAAAATTCACCATCATCCCACAGATTTTCAAACCGCCCTGGTTTGCATCTTGCATCTTTAATGTAGATGTAAGGAGGACTAAATTCTGTATACTGTAGTACCAGGGAATTAAACACTCAATTCAGAGTTTTATCTTCTTCTTTCTTCTTTTATTTTTCCCCCTAAAGATTATATGCAGCACTTAAACCTTCTTGTGAGATAATCAGACTTTTTGGTATTATTATTATTTATGTTTAACTCTTATCTGAAATTAGGAAGCAAACAGGAGCTGCTCTGCTGGCTCAGCAAGCTGAGGGGCTGCTGTATAGATTGGTTTGCACTCCAGGGACTGGAGTCTGATCTCCTTCCCGCGTAGCCTATTTGGGTAGAAAAATCACAACCACTATAATGAGTAGCATCTTTATCTCCATGTGTCAGCTCAGAGGGTGCTCTTCTGGGAGAAAATTAAATGTGACCTTCCACTGTTGATGTGACACAAACACACACATATCGCACAAGCTTCTGGATCAATGGCTGCTGCTTGCAGCTCTCTGATGTGCAGTGCTCCTTAAGAAGGATACAAGCCCCAGCACTCTTCTTTGCATATCCAACATTATATTGGAGAGATTTTTGGGAATGAACGGAATATGACAAACATGTTGGGATATATTCTGCTCAGCACAAACTGAGTGAAGCTCTGCTAACTTCAGTCTTGCCTCTGGGCTTAAGATGTGATGATGATAGCAGCATTCAGTTCCCATTTTCTATGGTAATAAAGTGGTTTGGTAACTACAGCATCATGTGCTGCTCTGCTTCTGGAACTACCATACAGTTAAAGTTCACAGATGTCCCAACAACCACACTGTTCAAGACAACAGTATTCATTATGTGGACATAAATCAGATAATTCTTCTGAAGTCAACAAAAGTTTGAAGAAGCATGAAAGAGATCATGGTCCAAATCACTGGAGATCCAGACCCCCCCTTTGCCTCTGTTCCCTTCTCCTCTCATTTCATCTCTGGGTTTGTTTACTGGTTTTGGCTGGGATAAAGCCAATTTTCTTCATAATAGTTTGTTTCAGATTTGTGACCAAAACAGTGCTGATAAACACTGTTTACTTACTGCTGAGCAGCGCCTGCACAGAGCCAAGGCCTCTTCTGCTCCTCACACCACCTCACCAGCAAGCGGGCTGGGGATGAACAAGGAGTCAGGACAGCTGACCCAAAGGATATTCCATGTACTGTCTGATGTCATGCTCAGTATATAGAGCTGGGGGAAGAGAAAGGAAGGGAGGATGTTGGGAGTGATGGTGTTTGTCTTCCCAAGTCACCATTACTTGTGATGGGGGCTGTCCTGGAGATGGCTGAACACCTGCCTGATCATAGGAAGTGGTAAATGAATCCCTTGTTTTGCTTTGCTGGCATGCACAGCTTCTGCTTTACCTGCTTTGTCTCAACCCATGGGATTTCTAACTTTTCCCCTTCCAGTTCTCTCCCCCATCTCATTCATGGGGGATTAAGTGACTAGCTGTGGGGGGTTAGCTGTGTACTGGAGTTAAACCACAACAGCTTGATAGATAGAATTATTTTTCCTGTGTAAGAAGGTCCTATAGACCTACCATACATTACAAACCTTTTCTTTATAACCTTAACCCTTATGGTCATTATAGTACAAACAGTGAACTAACCTAATGTCTCCCTTTAACCAAAGGTAAATACCAGGTCCACTATACGGCCTTCTGCTTGCATGAGGCAGAGCCACTCTGTGAAGAAATGGTGGCACATTTCTATTTCTCACAAATCTGCCCACAGACAGGGGACAGAGACGGTAGTGAACAGTGATGGTCAGTGACTTGACAGCATGCGTGCAGTAAAACTGTCTTTTCCATCGTCTTTAAGAGAAGAAAAGAGCACCTCTGACTCTGAAGTCTGTTTCTCATTTGCTATAGCAGGCTCATAACTGCGTGAGAGACTATATTGCATTGTTTATCATGGATGGGTGTGTATGGATCAAACCTAAATTTCCAGGGTGTAGGAATTCGCCACTTGATAATACTACTGATAGTGAACATATAATTCCTGTGATGTCTGAGGAGTCATACTAGCCTACAACTGGACTAATGGGAATGCAAACGCATCCCATGGGTAAAGATAAAAAGATATATAGTATTAAATAAAAATAGGCAGTCAGAATAACTACTTCAGCCTTGGGCAATATGTTGGGTAATAGCCTTTACTATTAGTTTTACTCATGAGAAATTTTACTCAAAGAGGAGAGGCTAAATTTCATGTGGAAGAATCAATTCTTAGGACAAAGGAAAATGGCAAAGATAAAGGCAATGACAAGTATGGCTGAAGGTATCACAGAGAAACAATTGCTTTTCACATTAACCATCCCCTTTTTAAATTGCCCGTGGCATTCTCTTCTGGAAAAATAGGGTGTTTCTAAACTCAATATATGAGGCAATTTGGGTCCAAATTTGTGAGAGTCCCTTAGAAAGGGAGGAAACTCTTGTATCATTCTTCATTAATTCTTCACTTCCTTAAGTGCGTTGGGAATTATCTGTTATAACAGGAATGCAGTGAAGGAAAACTAAAAGAATGTGTCTAAGTACATAAAGTTGGCCCTGTATCAGCACAGCCTGGAGTGTGATAAGGAAGGCTTTGTGCAAGGAGCAGGTATTTTATGATGTCACAATTACTGGTTTGATAATCAGTTGTCAGGGGTTTCAAGCTGCAATGAAAGCTATCGCTTGCCAACCCAAAGACTAAGAAATAAAGCCTTGAAGCCTGCTGCATCCATGAGTTACCATTACCTGTATCTCATGTAGCTCATGAACCAATGATCTGCTAAATGTTGCAGAGGCCAACAATTTTCTGGAAGGGAATAACTAATGTGATCTCATAACACTGAGTTTGCAGCTGCCACCTCAGCTCCCCAAAAGCCCATCCACTCCCATAAAGCCAAAGCCCTTGTCCCACTCTCTCCCTGCCAGAAAATGAATCTTGGCTTATCTCTGCCCTAACTGGGAGGACTGAAATGGGAACAGATGGAAATACAAATTGGGCAGGACTGGAGCTAGGAGCAGATCAGAGGCTCAGCTTCCATTGCAGTAACAGTAAAGTGAGGAGCTGACACAGAATTCCTTCTTCTTTACTTCTTCCTTTGCTTGGTCATATGGATTTGTTGTCTTGTTCTTCTTAAAACAAAAGACATCTCTGTATGATGTGCAGGCTGGGCCAAGTCAGAAAATGAAGAGAGCACTTGAGGCTGAAAGAAACAAATCTGGTGCATAATGGGACCCAACTGTGTCCACTGAGATTTCTCCAGATTAGCAATGGATCACAAGATTCAGATTAAATAAACACTATGTGTTCATATCTGTGCTTTCTTCACTCCGAAACACTCAAAACCAGAAAAGAACCATCTTTTATTGCCAGAGTTGGCCATTTTTAGCCGACTTACTTCACTTTTATATCTATTCATAAATTTCAGTTCAACCTAGATACAGTAGCAGGCACATTAATCTCTGCTGCTTTGCATTCTCTATCTCTTGTCACATATGGAGTATATAGGGATGTAATGTGATATCAAATTATAAGAGATTTGTATTCATTTTTTACAGATGCAGATTAATACAAAACACGAAAAATGGCAAACAATGCAGATGATTCTAAGAAAACTTGCTTTTTACATGTTCAGCTTCAGTAGACTCAGGGCATATGAGTACCTGTGACTGAGTTCTTGATAAGCAAAAATAGAACCCTCCAAAAAACCCAAACAAACCCCAAAACTGCAATGGTTCTGGCAATCCAAGCTCTGCTCAGGAAATGTGGTTGCCTCTGCTACCTAAAGCAGGCACAGAATAAAGAAGAACACCTCTATCCACATGGGAGATTGTAAGAATGAGGTGCTGAATATCAAGATGCATGTACGTTATATATTCAGAAGTTATGGAGACAGGAAGGATCACTAGCCAGACCTTTCACGTAATACACACCGGAGTGTGTAGCTGAGTTAATTCCAGCTTGAGCAAAAGCATATACTAAAACACAACAAAGCGCAACATATTCCACGTCTAGAGGATCATTCTATTCCTTCTCAAGTTGTTCCCTTCATAGTAAATAATACTTAGCTTGCCTACTTTGCCTAGCTGCAGCTTCCTGACATCTTCGTCGCATATATGCAGACCAGCCCTCTCCCAGCGTATTTCAGTTGGCTCTGAAAGTAGTCAGAATGATTACATTGGTCCTTAACTTGCACTGTGAGGAGCTAAACAATTGGAGTTTTCCCTGTAGTTCACTGTGTGATCTGTTACCAAGCATTTAATCATTCTCTTATCTGTTCTCTCAATCTTCTCTAGCTTATCAACATCCTTTCTGTCACTTGTTCCAAACTAAAGAAGTATTCCTACAACAGGTAGCCCATGCCAAATACTGAGGTGGGCTCACTTTGCCTACATGAGACTCCCCTGTTCATGTACACAAGTAACAGTTCCCATTACACTGAAAGCTCCTTTTTTACCTAATTATCTATCATGCTAGACAAGTGTTTTGCAGCCTCTGAGTACCTGGATAGAGTATCCCCAATGACAGGCATGCCCTGCTTTTTCTTTTCTTTGATACATGAGTTTATGTTTCACTACATTAAAGAAGAGATTGCTTTCCTGTGCATAGTTTACCAAGATACTTAGATCTCTGTCAGTATCTCTTACTCTTTCATTACCACCTCCCCCAACTTTTAGATCACCCGCAAACTATTGGTAATGGCAGCATTTTTTTATCCTGGGTCATTGAAAAACATGGGCAGCAATGTAAACCATAATCCTGTAAGAAGTTAGCTGGAAAGACACATAAGGAAGTAAAAATACCCATAATAACTTATGGAGAGAGACTTCACACTGTACTGGAACAATTCCATTTATGAATAAAACTTTAGTCAGAAATAGCTCTTCTTATGCAGATAGGGATTGGATGTTGCTACATCCAATATACTTTATGAAGGATAAAAACCATATTGAATTAATGTGTTGGGGTTATTAAGAGTCAGCTGACACCTGCAGATAACTAAAGACAAGTAACAGGAATACTGAAACCATTATACACTTACTCATCTCACAGAGGGGTCTTTAACCTCCTAGTTTTCTTCTTACATAGTTTGATTACTAAAGCAGTTTCCCCATCACCATAAACCCTTGCCAATACTGGATACTGTGGCAACTCTGAAACTACACCCTTTCCTGTAAAACATTTTTGTGGACTCTTTTTTTTCTTTGGTTGAAATATACTCAATGTTCTCCTGCAAAACACTATTTGGCAGTGCCTCTGTCTTTGTCTCTGACATTCAGTCACTGTTTCTCAAGTGGGAAATAATATGCCTTGGAGTTATTAATAATCGCAAGGCACTTTTTCAGAGAGTAGTTAGGGTGTGAAGAATATATACCAAGGACATCCATGACATTCTGATGCCTTCCTACCTAGATGTTATCCGTCTTATCAGTTATAAAGTATTTCTAATTAGGACCATCAGGATACAGAGCCAATAACAAGAAATGACAGGCAGCTACTGGCATTCCAGAGACTTTGAAAACCTAGAATTTGACAGGGGTTTCCTTACAAAGTGTGTCTCTGCTTTATTTTGCATATAAGAAAAAACTACAGTGCGTGGTCCCACCTGCCTGTCCTACATTAATGCTGAGAATATAAACTGACCTGAATTGCTGGCAAGAACCTAATTAGCATGGCTACAGTGTGAGCAGTGCTTCCAACATAATAATTTATTAGCTAGAAATCCCTGGGACTTGGCCAATGCAAGCTTCCAGCCAAGGAGACCTGAAGAAGAAAGGAACTTAACCCACAGGATGTTCTGATTCTTAGCACAACGAGTTTTGACAAGGAACCTTCCTTCACCCCATTCCCCGTTAAGGTGGAAAAAAGGGATTTGATACCTGTAGGGCTGCAGTGGTTATTTTGATTTCTATTAGTAAGCAGCTCCCTGGTGACCACAAGGTAACAGTCCTCGTCAAGAGCTCCTGCTCTGTCCTTTATCAAAGACAGAAGGGGCATCTGCTTTGGATGGGTTCACTAAATTTTGGCATGTTCACCTCAGGGGGATTTTCTAATCTGTCTTCATCATATATTCCAGTGCAGCTTGTAAGAAAACATGGAGATTTCTTGTGTTAGCCTTTTCTAAATATATTTTCCTACTCTTTTCCTCTTCTCTGCATGGTTCCCCAAAAGGATGTCTAAACTAACAGTAACAGTTATGAGCAAGGTTTGAAAATATACAGGCTTTATCAACTTATTTGGGGATCATCCCATCCCTATGCTTCCCTCCATTTCAGTTTGAATAGATGCTCTTCTTTTCACATAGAGGAATCTGAGGTATTCTGCATGGCCCTTTTAAGTGTTACGTGATTTGTGTGGCTTTAGTACATCAGTTGCTCCAACCAATCTCAAATTAAAGAAGATCTTTAGACTTGGGGAGTCTTTCTCCACCTCACTGAACCTACTTCTCCCAACACCCTCACTCAGAAAGGCAGAAAGCAAAGTGACACTTCACCAAACAGTTAAGATAACTCCATGTTTCGATATTGCTCTTCACATAGTCCTTTTGTAAAACCGATGAGGACAAATTAAGGCAACAAAGGGACTTGCTTTTATCTAGACACTAAGGTACTTTCTCTTTTTGCACCCAAATTAGTCTGCTTCATTTGGCATTTTCTGTCTCCATCCTAGTTTTCATGTGTAGAAAACACCCGAGTCCTTGCTGATAAAACAAGCTGGAAAGTTAACTGTATTGTTACCATCTATCAACATATAAGAAGACTATATCCAAACTGATTTAATGCCATAGATACATAAGACTCTGCTAATGCTGGATCTGAGCTAGTTTTGAAGCATTATCTCTCTTTTAAGATGATATTTGAGATGAGAAAATGGAAAATGCAGTCAGCAAGGGCAGTTACATAGGGTGATTTTGTACCCAGGTCTCTTTTGCCTTTTTTTATGTACTTACTGTCCTTTTCCCCCACTTTATGTCTTTTTTTCCCTTTCCTAAGGGACAGAATTATAGAATCATAAAAAAATAAAATAGTTTGGTTTGGAAAGGACCTGAAAAGCTCCTCCAGTTCCAACCCCTGCCATGAGCAGGGACACCTTCCACTAGAGCAGGATGCTCCAAACCCCATCCAACCGGGCCTTGAACACGGCCAGGGATGGGGCAGCCACAGCTTCTCTGGGCGCCCTGTGCCAGCGCCTCAGCACCCTCATAGTAAAGAATTTCTTCCTCATATCTGTCTGAAACTTTTCTCTTTTAGTTTAAAACCATTGCCCCTTGTTCTATTGCTACAGGCCTGATTAAAAAGTCTCTCTCCATCTTTCTTATAAGCCCACATTAAGCATTGAAAGGCCACCACAAGGTTTCCCTGGAGAGAACTTCTCCAGGCTGAACAGCCCCAACCCTGAAATTATCACTCTCTGATGCACATGGGATCTGCAGAAAGAAAACATACAAGTATTGTCAGAATGTCCCAGGATTCAGCTCTTTCGGTGCAATTTAGAATTCAGCTAGTTTTCAAATCTGACATTTGGAACAATGCACTAAACACAGCACGTTATAGAAATGCTGGATCCTGCGAGCTCTTCACAGATAAATGGCTAATCATTTCCAAGTGGAAGTAACAAATCTCTATCTTATAAAGAACACTGGTTTTGTAATTGAGAAGATCTGGCAAACTCAGAAAGGATTTTGTGCACGTGCTTGAAGAAACTGACACTTTTACAATCTGGCCTGCAATCGTCTTCTAGGATAGCATTGAAAGGATCAAAGTAAACATATGTAGGAACCTAATAAAACTAAATGCCCAAAAGACAGGTCAACCAGTTTTCTACTTCCCAGCTTGACTGCAAATGTGATTCCCATTCAACAGTTTTGCATCAATAATGATGGGCTGAATCTCTGCGCTGCCAGGACACTGCAGTGATTTATTAAAGGAAGAGAGAATGAGAGACAGAGTTGCCAGGACACCAAAATGATTTGGCAAAGAGGAAACAGCCAGGAAGTTATTAGAAAACTTTTTCTATGGGCAGATAAATTAAGATGAAAATGCAAGTGGCTTCTCCTGGATCAGAAAACAGAGCTGCAAGCAGATCCCCTCCTTTAATCTGCTAACTAAGGTCGAGCTGTCTCTTGAATGATCACATACAAAGGTATGCAGTTTAATCAGCACATCCAGAACTTCTTTATGTTTATCTTTCAAATTTCAGGTACACCTGGTGCTGAAGCATAAGGAACTGGAAAAGGAGGGCTGGGAATCATGTCCTTTAATGATGCAGTGAGGAAGGGGTGTCTGCAGCAACCAAGAAACAGTGACAGAAAAGGGTCAGCTAACTTGCCCTGTGGGACACAGTCTGCAGGCTGGGGGTTGTTCAGCGCCCTCCCAAGCTGTCTAGCACATATGCTGTAAAAACAAGTGTCAGCTAATGGAGCGTGCTCAAGGAGAGAGCAAAGTGCATCGTGCTGCTTATCCCTGTAGAATCAGGCTCTGTACAGTCAGAGACCAACTGCTCCAGACAGGCTGTGCTGAGTGTCCATCAGGTGTTAACTTTCCATATCAATCTGTCACTGCTCCTTCATTTTCCCCCAAAGATGGTCCTTCTGGATGAGGGTTGTTATTCCAAAATGAAACTTTCTTGGGTGTTCTCACTTATTAAAGGATAATGTCTATTCTCCTCTTGAGTAGGCTGCATCAAAGTTGATCACAATCAAATTTCTCACTTATATGATAGGCAGAAGAATGGGAACCTTGGAGGGAATGAATCAGCTTGATAACAGATAACTTACAAAGCATTCCTCCAAGAAATTAGCCTGAAATCCACACCAATGACATAGGATTAAAATCAGAGATTAATTACATTAAACTTCCCTTGTTTGTTATCCCAGATGCAAGAATCAGGAAATCATGGAATCATAGAATGGTTTGGGTTGGAAAGGACCTTAAGATCACCCAGTTCCAACCCCCTGCCATGGGCAGGGACACCTCACACTAGACCATGCCACCCAAGGCTCTGTCCAACATGCCTTGAACACTGCCAGAGATAGGGCATTCACTACTTCTCTGAGCAACCTGTGCCAGCGCCTCACCACCCTCACAGTAAAGAACTTCTTCCTTGTGTCTAACCTGAGCTTTTCCTGTTTCAGTTTGAACCCATTTCACCTTCTCCTATCACTACAATCTTTCAGTGAGTTACTTAGTGCGACAGAGATTATGGGACCTGGACAAACTCCAGTGTGCAAAGAAGTCTAACCAGCAAAAAACATAATTTGTGGCAATTTTCCTGAAGTTCCAGGATGACTCCCATGAAACCCCACAGGTGCAATGATCTAACAGAAATGACAAACTGCTTTGAAAATGAAAAGCCCCATATGTCGCACCAAGCATGGCTAGAAAACAGGACCCAAAATGCCTTCACCTCCTCCTGTTCCGACAGAGAAGTGGTTAATTGCCATATTTGGTGAAAAACGTATCTAAAAGCATAAAATTGGAGGTTTAATTATAGTTGGTACGTGCTTCTGGCAGAGTGTCATGAAATGATCAACAATTATCTTTCTCATCCATCAAGTGCACAGGGATCACACAAGGACAGGGAATTGGAATCTGAAGTCTGTTGTGCCAAAAACACAAAATGTGTTGTTTCTCTTGTAGCTTTCTTCATTTTTTCCCCATATTTTCCATGTTCATCATTCAGATTAAAGTATTTCTCTTCAGGATAGCTACTTTCCCACTTATCTGGAAGCAATCAACTCCACAAAACCTTTTCAACATCAGACTCGCAACAGGAAGGCGCAAGTTTGTCAGGACACAGTGGAGTTTCATTGTAAACCAAGAACAAATTAACACGTTCCCATTTAACTTCAACACTTGATTAACCCAAAATGAATAAAAGAATGCTGTTCATTAGCATGCAAAACCATCTTTGTTATACTGTTACTCATAAAACTTCATATGCAATGGCACAACTGTGCCAAAACGTTCAGACAACAAAAACCAGCTTAATTTCCGAGCTTTACACATGTTCCTGAAAGGCTGAGATATTTCATGCCTACAACCAAACTTTAATTAGAGCTAAAATTACAATACAATGCATCCCATCAAAGTAGGAATGCTATTTATACTGCATATTTAACTCTTTGGTAGTCAGGTGCTCCATGCATAGACATCACTAACATCCTATTTAGCTAAGAAATTCATTGCTGGGTGCTTAAAACACAGCTGGAGGGAGAAGCACAATATGCCATGCTGTAAATGCCACTGGAGAGATGTGTATCTCATGAACGGTGCTTTCATGAATACAACTTGCACGCTTATCTATTTACATTCTGATTATTTCTCTTTGAGATACTCAGCCTATTTGCGAAGGACAAACAGTAGAAAGGCTACTGCTGCAAACATGTGGATGCATTTAATGGGGAAAAATATTACTTTAAGGAAGGGCTGGGATTTCTGTGGGACTCTACACATGCCTAAGTATTTGGCACTTATACAGAAGGCTCAGCAGAGCAGTTACTTGCTGATTATGATGGGGAGATGTTTGGAGTCTTAGCTTGAGGTCTGAGAGTTATTTAAGTTCACCACATAACATGCACAGTTTTAGTTAACAACAGCGGATCACACCAGTTACAGCCTAACCATCACAACTGAAGCACAACTCTCCCTACTATCACCATCCAAAACTGGACTTCTGAGAAGAGGGGCAACGTAATGGAAATGTTCCCTACCACTACATATTGAGTGGTCCCATCAAGCACAGAGGAAAGTCAGTGCTTGCCAGCCACTTGGGAATTCATCTTTGTCCAGGTTTTACTAAAGACCCTTCTCAGATAGATGAAGCAGCGCTTGAAGTCTGTCTGCCACCAATTGCCCTCTTCCAAAGCAATTCACTCAGGTCCTTTATGTTTAGCTGGGATGAATCTGTACACAAAGGCATGGCAAAGAATGTTGCACGCAATGTACAGGTGATACAGAGCACCATAATGTGGAACCTATAGCAAATATTTTGACCTGAGAAGCCAGCTTTCACTAGCCATGTCAGATATGCTATTACCACTGTTTAGGTTTAAAGAACTCAAGATTATGTCAGTTGGTACCGGTTGGCTAATAGTGATGGGATGCTTTGAAAACAAACCTTTGTCTTCTATTTTTAAGGACAGAATAATCCAATGGTGATTCCAAAAAGTAAAAATTAGATGATCTGACTGCCACAAAGAGCTATTTTCAAAGGTTAGATGCATTGCTCATGGAAAGCTGGAATAACAGCAGGGAGAAAACTGTGAAATATCCAGTATCTCCAATAGAGAAACAAATATCAGTTTATAGACAACAGAGGCATGCGGCATGATCCCAATCTATAGGTTTCCTTTCAAAGCTGAATGTCTTGCAGATATCCACTAATAGCCCACACATTAATTACAAAAGGAAAAAGATAAGAGTTCAATTCATTTACTTCTTTTGTTCCAGGTATTGTATGGCTGTCGGTCTGAAATTCTGAAAGATGCCCACATTGAAGATATCCCTATAAACAGGATAACTTGGGATTTAGGGGAAAAAAAAAAAAGAAGAAAAATAAAGAAAAGGTATATTTCCCCCACATATGGTTCTAACAGATGTGGTTTTAAATTACCGTTGGGACATAATAATGTTTTTTGAATAGACTGAATGTTAAATAGTTGGCTCCTCCTATGTGACAGGCACCAGCGCTCAGTGGTTTAAGCAGAGAACTCCCCATTTGTGCCTTTAGCTGGCATGTACTCCATTTTCAGCCCACGCTGGTCAGTATGATTTAATACCTTGGCCTGATGTCCCTCTCACCAGCAAGAGAAAGGATAAAATAGGATTGAAAGAAATAAAACAATACAAGACCAGGCAGCATCTCCCCCCACAGCAGACAATGCCATGCTGCCTGCATTGTTCCTTACACAACTCCTGCATCCCTGCGATGGCAACTCACTGGAGAGGACAGCTGAGGAAGGCAAGCATTAAATTATTCAAAGCCACTAACATCAAGTCTGATGTAGGTATAAAAATAGTTACAAAACACCACTCTGCATGTTTTCATTAGAGGAACTTTGGCTTACTTGGAAACATCAAGAAAACCCCAAACCTATCACCCTCCCAGCCTCGTATGCGCAATTAGTCTGGCAGCCGAGACGACATCCATTTCCAAACCAGCCTCCACATTCTTGTTTCTGAACTGGGACACAGTTCTACAGCAAGAGTGAAAAAGTCTGATCCAGAGCCCATTAAAACCAACAGGAGCTTTTGAATTAACAGCAATGATCCTTGGATCTGGCCCTGGTTTAGGTTAACGTGGTCCGGTGATTTGGGGAGTGAAGCAAGATTTGGCGTGACTGGCTTTTGTTGTCTCCAAAAACCTTTGTTGCTGGGAATGTCCACTCCCAAACACTCCGTCTGAGACAGCAGTGCCTATTTTAAAAGAAGGCCTTCATGAAATATTCAAGGAAACATGATGCGAGGCGAGGTACCATATAGCCTGAGTAAAGTTAACTCACAGGATTTCCATTTGAACAGAGGGGAAGAGCGAGAAATAAGCAGGAGTATTTGGAGATGAAGAATATGTGCGTCCCACACATACATAGTTGATCAGCAGCTTTGCTAGGGTTGGGTGTGGGGAAATAACACCATTTTTGGCCTTCCGTGCTCTGAATGATGGGAAAAATATCCTAAGAAAAACTATCAAACCATCTTCACTGTACAGAGCAAAACACAGCAGCAGTTGCAGCAATCCAGCTCTAGCATTGAAAGAGCTGGCACAGGTCCCTCCATTCCTGGTATTCCTTCATTTCCTCATGCCCAATGCTGTCTCTCCCTCCTTTCTTCCCTTGTTTCTGTTTCTGTTTCTGCTATCCCCTTCTTTCTTGTTACCGTCTTCTCAACTAGAAACTTGCTGTCCGATCATCTCAGAAGACCCAAAAAGCCAAAATAAAAAGGCAAAATAAATAGATGTATAGAATTCAATGAAACATTAATTATGCAAAAGGTATAAAATAATACAAAAGTAAGTGATGCAGGTGTACCATAACGTTGCTCCCCAGAGCCCATGATCAGCAGTGTTTGGCACAAAGAGCCACAAAACAGATGACATTTTAAAGCATATAAGGGATATGCAGGGATGTAAGCAGTGGTTTGTAGCTCCTATATGAGTCATTTGTGCATCCTTTCAATCCCAAATAATATTGTGAGCAGCACCAGTAATAACAAGCTATTAAAACCCAAGCCCTAAAGCAACCTCTATTCAGGAAGACCCAAATGCCTATCAATAAACAGGGCTTTTGGTGACAGACAGATGCCTTTCTCTGCTCACACCTTGCAAGATAAAAGCAAATCCAGGAGAACATCAAAAGTTTCCAAATCGTAGACATCTTTGCAGGTCATCATGAACATGGATTTTTGGATAGGAAGGAGTGAAATTTAGGAGATGGGAGATGAAGGGGAAACATGTCAGGCTTTTTGAAGATGGTCCTTAAACTGGCCCTTGGTTCAGGCGCTCCAGTGTGGAGGAAGCAAAAGGTATAATCTGCTGTTTGAGGGAAGAGCGAGTGCTCACTAGAAAGAGGCCTAAGAAGAAAAAGACTCAAATGCTGTTAATGAAAAGCAAAAACAGTTGAGCCAGAGATAACTTCACAGTCATATGTCACAGGACAGGAAGGCTGCTTGTTCTTGCTTGCTATTAAGTGTATTTTGTTGCTTGTATTTTTGTTCAGATTATCCCCAGGATGAGAATAAAAGTCAAAGTGAGAGCCTTTTTCATTGCTGGGCTTTCTCATTCCCTCTCGAAGTCTCCAATCATTACACCACAACCTACTCTCACAGTGATGAGTAACTAGCCGGGTGATAAAAACATCAGATGAAATTCAGTATCAATAAAAGCAAAGTAATGCATTAAAGGGAAAACCAATTCTAACAACGCATACACAATGTGGGCTCTAAATTAACTGTTACCACACAGGAAGGTGGCTGGGGAATCACGATGGGATGCCCTCTACAAATAATGGCTCTCTGCTCGTGCCAGTCAAGTGTGAAGGGAAAACGTTGGGATATGCTAGGAAAAAAGTGGACAGCAAAAGGAGAAAAATATAACAGTAAGATGCTATATAAGCTGATGCATCTTAATGCCACATGCATTTTTGGTCAACAAACCTCTAAAATATGCAATAAAATTAACAAAATCAGAGGGAAAAGGGCTGTAAAGATTACTGGGAACATGGAAAGACTTTTGCAGGAAAGATGAAGTACAATGGGGATTTTCAGCTTGAAAAAGAACAACAAAAAGAGGGAGGAACAGACCTCTATTAAATCATGATGCCTATAACTCACAAAGTAACAGTCACCTAATGAAATCACCAAACTGTGAGTTTAAAGCAGAAAGAAAGGAAGGCTTTTCTGTGCACTGTATGATTCTAAATCTTGAAACTTGAAACTTTTTGTTCTGGCCATCACAGCTACACACTGGGTTCAAATAGAATCCAGCAGATTCTTAGAGGTCAATTGCTTCAGTGCCTACTGAGCAGGATGTTTCAAAAGACTGTCCTGAAGATAGGAGAATGTAATGAAAAGTTGACTTTGTGTTTTAATATGAATAAAAATAGGCTTCATATAAGAATGATAAAACTGCTGTAAACAGTTGGCAACCCAGGAAAATATCTCCTGGTTAATGAGATTAGCATAAAAACTCACCTCCATAAAGTGGTTTGTATCTCCTTCTTTCTCCCTTCTCCTTGGCATATGCTCCCACCACATTGACTCAATGTAAGTCAATAACTCAGCAGAAAAAAAACCGAAAGCAAGAGCCAATTTTCTCCTTTGTTGATCAATTAAACCATCACACATATCTGAAGGAGTGGAAGGACAGAAGATGAGGACAGGGGACATTGCGAAGGAATGAGAGATAGAGCACAAGACCCCTCTCCTTTCATGGCAACTGGTCCTGAGGGTGGCTCTGATGTGAAACTCCAGCCTTAGCAGCCAGCTGTGATGATGATAATAAAAGGAAAAACTGATCAGATACAAAACACACTCATCTGCTCATTCAGTTTTAGGCTTTTCCTTCCCTCTCGCCTTGCTTTTTTGGCTGTGATAGCACTGTGCAATAACAGTTGCTGTTACAACAGAACGTTGTTATACGAAACCAGAATCCTTCCTTCAGAAGGACCATGAACCCAAAAGGTGGGAATTCGTGCAACTGCCCTGTCAAAGCAACATCTCCAGAGATCTCGTTGGTGTTCATCCCATTCTACAAATCCTGCCGTGTTGTAGCACTTCGATGCGGCTGTGTGGGATTCTCATTAATTGTATTCACTTTTGTTTCCAGGAAGCTGGAGATTTCATCATCTGCTAACATATGCTGAAACGCATGTGCCAGTTTTAGAATAAATTTCCCAATATATAAAAATATCTCTAAATCACACAAACACCAAATTAGTTTGTAACAAAAATCTCCAGTTATCTGTTTATTAGGGAAAGGCAGAGTCGGGAGTACTGTCAATGATGGGAAGAGTGAGGCAGCTTTAATAATACAACAGCATTTGCAGTTTCTCATAACTATACTAAGCAAATTGTTTGAGCTGAAAATTTCCACGCCAGCTGTCTGCCTCGGGCTGGAGTTTTTTGGAGAAAATCAGTCAAAACAGTTCAGCAGATTCTGAGAACAAGGCTAGGGAAAAAATATGCTGCTGTACCCGTGTTCAGAAAATGCCTTCAGCCTTCTCTCTGAAACCTCCTCTGGGATCTTTAGAAGAAGGACTTGTAATTTGCCTGAGAAAGAACTGGTTTTTGTCTCATGGATTCTGTGTGTATCTGTGTGAATTTGGCCAAGTTTAGAGATCTTTGATAAAACCATGGTTGCTACATGCTCCTGGGTGCATTTGCACACATTTGCCAGCTTCCATCACTTAAATTTCTACCTGTGTGGGACTAAACAAAATGCTTTGTGCTGTGGGATGTGCCAGTCTGCATCCAAGTATCAGAACTGAAATCAGAGACACTCCTCAGAGCTCGGAATGATCTTCAGCCGGAGGGAGATGAATGTTATTGGAATGCAAGACCTGAAGAGCAGGGATTAGAAGAATGAGATTAGAGAATAAAGCTGGAAGAAACAGGAGATGAGGAGAGGACCAGACTAAGTGGGAAGGACCAGAAGGGACCTGCTTAGGGGAGCAGAGTACTCTGTTAAACCAAGTAATGACACATACAAACACCAAAATGATGCAATGAGAAAAAGCTTTTGCAAGACTTAAAGGAAAGTATAGACTAACAGACCAGTATTAAGATTTAAAAGTATATATCGGAGACCCAGAATTTAACAATGAATATTGCCTTCATCAAGTGCCCTGCCTGCCTTCATTACGATGGAGCCATTATTCACAAAACTGCCTTTTATCCAAGCCAGCCTGGAGATGAAACAGTGAGAACAAGGAGTAGAAAATGAAGTTTATGATCCCTGTCTCACCCATTGCAGAGCTGGAAGGTTTGTAGTGACTAAGCAGAGGGCTGAAGAATGAGCACAAATGTGCTTCAAATTAAGCAGCCAACAACGGCCCAGCACTGTGGGCAATGTCGGGCAAGTCACTTCAACCCAGTATTTCATAGCTGTGCCAAAGCTAAGCGTGTTGCAACCCCTGGATGATCGTCTTGATAGCTCAGAGTCTGATGTGTCAAACGCCCACAACTGCAATTAAAGGTCGTGTGAACTTCTCTTTGCTTTAGCACCCTAAGTAACCCCCAATCACAGCTCTGTCTGCAGGAATGCATCTTGATATCGGCTTTTGAGATTGTTCTCTGCTTTCTAACACAAAAATCTATGCCAGCACCAAAAAGCTGATCACACCTTAAACCTGGCTGCACAAAGGGCAAATTCCTGGAAATAGCAGCATTTGCTTGTTCCTGGCTGACGGGATACACCAAGCCCGACCAGCCACTACTGCATGTATCAACAAGCAGGAAGCAAGTTCCAGCATCTCTCACACTCTGTCAATTTTTCCAATCACTTCTAACAGTTACTTCTGAAGGCTTTTTGACTGGCCAGACTTTCCCTTCCTATTCTTAATTACATTACATAGGTGGGGATAAAATGGTTTTCAGCATCCAAAGACTCAGAGGTAGATCTAAAGGATTTAGCAGAATATTGAAAACTATTCCATCATAAAATGTGGGTGGTCAGTTCATTTAGAAGTTTGGGCTATTTAAGT
Organism: Psittacus erithacus; assembly: GCA_009867235.2. Taxonomy (NCBI): domain Eukaryota; kingdom Metazoa; phylum Chordata; class Aves; order Psittaciformes; family Psittacidae; genus Psittacus; species Psittacus erithacus. The sequence continues at coordinate 23,646 of WYDI02021396.1, read as the reverse complement.
CCAGGAGACCAGTGGAAGAAATGACTTGGTGACCTCTAGGACCTTGTTTTTACTTGGACGGATAATATTTGAAGACACTTCTGCTCAGGAATTGAATCCTGTCTTCTCTTTCCCTCCACACTGCACAATAAAGAAGACCAAGACTGATTGTATGCACAGACCCAGTATTCCCTGGAAAGCACAGCCTTAGACTGAGAGTTTTAGGCAATCTCAAGGTTTTCAATGCTGTTACTGGAATTTGAGGAGGAGAGGACAAAACCTGTGAGCCCCTATTGCATATATAACACAGGGTAGAATTAACTCTGAAATAAGACTTAACCCTTCTATTTTCTAACCTTTGATTGTTTAACTAATCAGCCTCCAGGATACTTTGAACACACATGAGCAGGCAGCTTCTACTCGGTGTTTAGAGAAAACTGCACTGAATAATCACCTAAAAACCTAAATCAATGGGCAAAGAGACATCTCCTGCCTTCATGTTTGCAGTGGATGCCTGGGTAGCACATCTGCCACTGGTACCTTACTGGTAGGTATGATGTTGAAGCAGGATTCCGGACTGCAGTGGTTTTCCTAGTGTGTTGCAAATGCTACTTCACTAAAGCCTGAGGAGATTTGAGTGAAATCTAATTGAATCATCCCCATTTAAGCAGAGTGATAAATGCAGTTCAGCAAGCTCCTCTACCTAAATTGACCATCATCAACTTCTCTTTCCTTCTTCTTCTTTTCTCTTACCCCCCCCCCCCCCACTTTTTAAAGGAACAAGGATGCATCACATTGTAGAAAGCAAGTCTTACTTGGAAATGGAAACTTAACTGCCAGCCTTATTTCATTTCATAGTGCATTTTCCTCCTCCTGCTTGCCAACGCACTGGAAGGACATGGATTTCCGTGTCTGCTGCTTTCATGGACATCTTTACATTGAGAAGATCACCTCTGCTGATATCCAGCAGGAAAATATGTGACTGAGTCTGAATCCCTGTACAGCACAAACAGCTTAGTTCACAGCAGTCTGGTATAAAGGCATAAGTGTTTTGGTGAGTAAGGCTCAGGCTTTCCAGAAACTTGAACTTTCTGTAAGAAGCGTTTGTCAATCCTCATAGCCAAGGAAATGCGCCTTCCTATTCAGATTGCAACTCTGCCTTTAAAGATGCTCCAGGAAGAGTGATTCAGGACAGCTGGCAAAAAAAGAACCCTCCAAAAACATGTTTCTAGTAAAATCATCTATCAGCGCAGCAACAGTGAAATGACACAGAGGAATGCAAATCATATAGATATATCCCTGAGATAAAGGTAAGTCCTATAGCCACACCACAGCACCACCCCTCAAGCTGTGCTGGTATAGTTAAGACATACAATTTCTCCATCATTCTTTTTCCTTTTAATCTACAGCAAAGAGGAAATACATGTTTATAATTGCAAAACTATGTAATTATGAGACTTTTTCTCTGAAACACATTGGTCAAGGGTCCATGAATACCCAGTTCATTGGCAAGTGGCACGTGTTACTCTGTCAGAGTGCCCAGCAATGCAAATGTCAGCTTAAAGTAGAAACAAGAGTATTTCAGCTTTAAGTTACAATAAGGTATGCTGATAGACCTTGTAACAGGGAAGATAACAGCCAGTCTTTAAACGTGAATTGACATTGATTTACAGAGTTTCATTTCTCTGAATCAAACCCGAGAGTTTCAAAATGCTTCACTTTTCGATGCTACAATTACACATTTCTTAAACAGAAAAGATTGCTTTGAAAAATAAAGTCTCGAGTGCCTATGGAGATCAGGTAAAAGGAGAAACGCTAAAGAAGGTGTCAAATGAGCAAGTTTTGGTTTCCTCGTCTTAATTCTTCTCTCCCCCCCCCCCCAATAAATGTTTAAAACTGCCTTGATTCGAAATCCTAATAAGAAATCACATATGTCATCATACAGCATTCCTGCAGCCAGATCTCTCCCATCCTCATATAACTATGCTATTTGTAAGTTTTGATCTGGAAACATCAAGTTACATAAGATCATGCTTGTGTTCCTTGCAAAGGATGGGATTCTGTCAGAGAATGAACCAGTGAAGCGGGAACTGGAACAGAACTGGAAATGACTTTCCCAGGGAAATAAAGGTAGTTTTGCTTCAGCTTCTCAGCTATTTTGAAGCGCAAGAACTCAACGTTTTGTTCTGCTGAGCAGAGAAATGGTAAACTACCAGGTTAAAAATAATCAGAGCGCGCTCTTAATTGGAATAACGTACATGTTGTAGAGGGAATGAAATAACATTTTAGTTATTGTGCACACCAGGAAACCAATGAAATGAAATAAAAGCAGAAAAAGATTCCTCACTTTGTAAAACAAAAGGGAACGTTTTTCCCTTGCCAGTGTACTGTCTGCTCACCCAAACAAAAGGGAAGCATCTAATTTAAATGAGTCAAGGAAAATAATTAAGCTACAAGGACTTAAAGAAAACACAGTCTTCCCAGTGCAATTCTCACTCCTTCCCCGGACCCACTGAAACCAGAGCCACGTCTCCCTTCTTCCATCCTCGTAGTAAAATAAATCACTGTCAGGGGTATCTCCCTCCCTCCCCAGCTAAAACCACAGGGAGCAGCTTTACTCTCTCCTCTCAGCAATTTACCCCTATCCCTTAAAATCAGAGAAGGCAAATGCTCTCCAGAAAAGCCTTGCTAAGCCAGGACCCCTTGCTAATGAAAAAGGAAACTACAAAGTTAACTTGCACACCTCCGTTTTCCTTTTCCCCCTTCCCCTGCCAAAGACCAACCTATGAACCGCTTTCCCCACCAAAGACCCTCTTTCTCCATCAAAGCATGGTATTTTTTTCTTCTGATCATAGACAGAAATGACAGATAAATTGAAAATCCCTCCTTGCAAAGATGTGCACGTACAGACTCGCAGATGTACAGGAAGGGAGGTAAAGCACAGAGGCAGGAGTCCCTGCAGGGATATAGCACATCTCAGTGCAGTGGCAGTAATCCCCAATTTTGGTCAATTCTGGGGGAGGAAATAAGGGAAAACTGAAGCAGATTGTCTGCAAAAGCATCTCCTCTCCTTCCCCTAACCCAGCTTGGGGGTACAGACCCCTTCCTGGCATGGGCCAGTGCAGAGCATCCCAGGGGGATGCTCAGTCAGGTAACATTTTCCCATGCCTGGACACACACCATGACCTCATGCTCCCTTCCTCATCCCCAAACCTGCTTGAAACCTGCACAGACCCTAATTTTCCTTGCCCATGCGCTAACTTGAGAGTCACACTCAGAAGAGATCATGGCAGCAGGCAACCCTCACGGCCACAAAACAGCCTACACCAGCAAGGACTGATCCAGCAGCACGGCATAAGCTGGGAGCTGGGAATTTAGCAGGAAAGGGCAGCTCGCAATAGCCACAAAGCAGCAAATTCCTACAGCCTTGTCGCACAAGCAGAGCCAAGCAAGCTGCTTTTGAAGGCTCATCTCACTGCAAACCAGTGCGAGAGATGCATCTTCCTGCTTTTATGGCTCCCACCACACACACCCCCTGCTAAATATACATACACACTCCTTGTTTTTCCACCAAAGCCTATAAAAGTGCTACAGGCTGAGACACTAAGTGGGAGGCACCTGGCTCTGAAGAGGCCAATGAAACAAATTAAATACAAAGCACTGGCTCAGCCCCTGTTTTCCCCAGCAAACCAGGAGGTGCTGGGGTTTGTGATGGACGATACTCTGCCCAAGCTGGACCCAGAGTGTAGCTGGCATAGCATATAGGTGGTAAACCTTGGGTAGTGCAGGCACATATGGTGCACATGTTGGGAGCAGAGCACTTTCCATAGGAGGGGAGGGGCCACTCTACTAGTGAGCAGTTTTATTAGGGTCAGTGAAGCAGGGAGCAATCAGGCTGGGATAAGCTGGGATCAGCTGCATTCCCGTACCCAACTCCCATGCCCCAGAGCAGGGAGCAGCATAGCGACAACTCGTCAGGCTACAGCATAAGTTTATCCATAAAAAGTGCCGGGGCAACTTCCAACTTCAAAGCTTTGCTCTCATTTTCTCATTTGAAGAGTCCCTCCCCTCAAAAAGGACTTTTATGGGGAAAAGAACTGAAAAGTAAAATAAATGCTGCTATAAACTCGAGACATCTCTTAAGAAAATTAAGGAGGAAGATGGGGGGGGGGAGATTATCTGATAGTTTGATGCAGGGTTTTGGTGTTTGGGGTTTTTGTTTTAATCATATAGAATTGAACTTTCCTGGAAGAGCCATAAGCAAACACATCCAAGAGGCAGAAAGGTCTTGTCTATCTAGTCAGTATTGCTGTAGTTCTGTTTTGGCTGTATGGAAAATGCTTTGCAGACTGTGGATCCCATAAGGCTGTGGCATAAATATAGTTTTGGGGTTGGGTTTTTTTTTCCATATCATGTGCTTACACGGTTGTAACCACTGCACATCTGTAAGCATAGCCATGGTAAGGAAGAATAATACACACTGCCTCGTGAAGACTTTAAAAAGGGGCTTTAATTATTATATTTCAAAGATTTGACATTCGTCAACTGCTACTTATTTCAAAGCAAAATATTTCAGATATTCTTGACCAATTTTACATACATACATATTGTTCTAAATCCAAACAGATACTAAGAAATAAATGCCCTTTGCTAGAGCCTGCTTTTACGTTCAACAGCCCCAAATTTGTATTTGGAAATACAAATTGCTGGGAATACAAGCAGAAGTCTGAAACACTGCATTTCTCCCAGGCACCTCAGCATCTTTCCTCCACTAATTTCCAACACTGTTTGGGGGAGAGCTTTTAACACTGGCAGGGCATGGCTGGAAGCAGGGCTTTAACATTTAATGCCTAAGAAACCCAATTGCCACTCAAGTTGCAGCCAAGCGCGTTTTTGCTTCTGTTTTCTTGGAGGCAAACCCATCCTCTCTTGTGGAAAATGGGAGACCCTTTCCCCACATCCCTGTCCCTGTGGCAGAGCCAAATGTAAACACACACACACACACTCCCACCACGCACCACCCTGCAGCAGGACATGGGGACGGGGCGGTGGAGGGGGGGGGGTCAGACGAAGCAAAAGGAGCTTTATGCATATAAAGGAATACCGAGGCACTTCTTGGTTTATGATTATTATTATTATTCCCTTCTTTCCTCCCCCCTCCTTCCTGCTTTTACTATTACATAAATAACACCGACTGATCTTAAAGCTGCATCCTTGCTCCAGTGTCACCGAATCTGCACTGCTGCCTTTCCCCTCTGCACAGCCCGGGGTGCGGAGGGAAAGATTTGGGTGGGAGAAGCCACTCCAAACATACCCCGGGGCAAGGTCTTGTCAGTCTGAAGGGTGCCTGGTCCCCGCCGCCCCAGGCAGGAGCCTCCAGCAGCATCTTTGCCTCCTGCGGAATTGCTGCGAACTGTGTGGCAGAGGGAGCAGCAAGGGCTGGGATGCGAAGGGAGGAAAGCAAAGGGATGGTGGGGAGGGAAAAACCCAGGGATTCAGGAAGCTTTTCCCCCAGCCCGTGTGCCTGTCTGTTTGGTGGGAAGAGGGAAAGGGGGGGAAGGGAAAACTGGAGGGAGGCGATCGCACAAATGCACTTTTTCAGAGCAAAAAAGCAAAGCTTACCATGTCTGCAGCCTTCCCCACACCGAAATGCCACTTATGTGTCCAGCGATCCCAAAGTGGGCAACTACGGGCAGGCAGCGGAGCTCATCTCAGCCCGGCGATGCACCGCGGCCACCCCCAGCAATAAAAACCCAAATGAAATTAAAAATAATAATAATAATAACAATAAAAAATTAAAAGGACCGGGTCCAGCTTCTTTCCTGGCAGGAATCGTCCCTGGTAGGACTGCCCAAAATAAGCAGCTGCAATCCAAAGGCTTTATTTAAAGCTTTCCCCCCCCTCCTCCTCCTCCTCTCCTTGCCTCGCTCGCTCTCTCCCTCTCTCTGTTACACACAGAGAGAAAGAGAGACACACACAGGTTACATGAATGGGCGGCAGGAGCCGGCGCTCCCGGGCTGGGAATGACAGGCGCACATGCGGCCCCGCTGCTCCGCACCGCCCCGCTCCGCACTGCTTCGCACCGCACCGCACCGCACGGGGGTGGTCCGGGCAAGGGGATGGCGTGCGGAGGGGATGGGCATTGGTGGGAGGGAGTATAGAATAGGGAATAAGGACATGGGCGCAGGCATGGGGTAGGGGAGGGCATAGGCATGGGTATGGCAGGGGATGGGCACAAACATGGGCATGGACATGGGCATAGCATAGGCATGGGACAGGAGAGGACAGGCACGGGCATGGCATGGACATGAGGAGGAGATGTGCATGTGCATGGCATGGATATGGGGAGGAGATGGGCATGGGGCAGGGGAGGACATAGGCATGGGCGTGGCATGGATTTGGGGAGGAGGTGGACATGGGTATGGGTGTGGACATGGCACAGGCATGGGGCAGGGAGGATGTAGGCATTGGCATGGCACGGACATGGCGGGAGGCAATGGGCATAGGCATGGGAGGACATAGAAATGGGCACGACATGGACACAGGTATGAATATAGCACAGGCATGGGGCAGGAGGACAGGCATGAGCATTGCATAGCCATGGCATAGGCATGGGGCAGTGGAGGACATAGGCATGAGTATGACACAGATATGGGGAAGAGCAGAGTGTGGGCATGGCATGAGCATGGGAGAGGATGGGCATAAGGAAAGTATAAGATCGATGTAGAGAAGGGAAGGTCATATGGAAGGGATGGGCAGGGCCTAGGCGTGGGGATGAGATGGACAAAGGCATGGGCAGGGGCATGGGCATGGGATGGAAAGGAAATGGACATGGCCTTGGTGTGGGGAGGTATGGGCATAGTGATGAGATAGACTGGGTGTGGACATAAGTATTAGAAAGGAATAAGGAGAAAAGAGGATATGCTTGGATATGTGATAGGCATGGGTTGGGCTTGGCCATGAGTTGACCATAGGCATGGAACCTGCATAGGGATGAGATGGGTTGGGCACTGGATTCAGCATTTGAATGGGATGGAGACAAGGATGGAAATGACAACAGGATGGAGAGCTGCCTCGGGTTGTGCCTTCATATCCTGGCTTGGGTGAGCCTGTCCCTCTTCTTGGGGATATGTGATATAGAGGGGAAGGAAAACTATGCTCCTCCCTTGCCCCTAGTTAGGCAACTTGCAGAATGTGCTGCTCTGGGGGTTAGAAAGGATCAGCCACAGCACTGACAGGAGATCCCATTATTATCATTATTATTATTATTATTATGATACAGACATGATTGTGTATTTGATAATTGTGTTGTTTGATAACTAAAATCAAATTCTCAGGAAGGCCTGAAAGATTTCAGTTGCATAATTTATCATTACTTCTTGCTTGGGAGGAAGATCAATGCTACCAACCTTTGAAATATTTGTGAGGCTTTTGGTTTGTTTTGTTTTGAAACTGTAGTGACAGGAAATCAGGGCTATTTAATGCTTCTGCTCACCTTGGTCTGAAGTAAGAGAGGGTGGTGGTGTTGCTAAGTATTAGGCCCTGCTACTGCTTCATTGCCTGACCTTGGGCAAGTCCTGCATAACTTATCATGGCTTGATGCCATTTACACTTATCTTTTCATTCACCAAATAATTCCCCTTTTCTCTTTCAAGCCCCTCCTCATGATTTACTCTTACAAAACTTTCCAGCAACAGCATCTCCATGGCTTCTGTTGGCACCACAAATCTCAGAGCAATACTGGGTAAGGCCCTAAAACTGCGCTGTAAGAAGAGTGCTGAGCATAACCGACTGCAGTACTTCATGCAGCATTTGAGCTACGCAGGAGTTGTCCTCTTCGTGTCATACCTTTAAATCAGCCAGGTGTAAGCTTGTTATGTTCTGCCTTTATTTCCCCCCCTAAAATTTCCATGCTTTGGGGGAAGCAAAAGGTAAGATTGTGTTTTATTCCAAACTCAGATATCAGGTTAAAAAGGCACACAGCAAATCAGAACATAATCTTAAACAGCAGAGCTCTCGACATAAAGGTCTGCTTTGCAAAATAGCTGCTGCTGTTCACTTGTTTTTTGCAGTCATACATATTAAAAATGAAATACATTTGCATTGGCCTTATTGCCTCTGGAATATATTCCGCATCAGGAACCTAAGACCGTAGACAAAGGTAATTTAGGTCTCTAGAAGGGCAAAGTTTAATTGAGAAATACATATATTGTTAGGAATAGACTTCATCCGCATTCAATGGTAATTGTATAAGCCTTGCAAAAATCATACAGTATGCAAGCTTCCAAAATTTCTGAACAAGAAACATTTCCATTTAAATGCCAAGAAGCAATTTTCCCTCTCTTGTTCAATACTAAATCAGTCACATGAGCCGTTTGCATTTGATTTGAGAAAGGAAATGGAACATCTTCACTTCCAATTGCATATAACTTCTGTTTTTTCTTGCTCTTAGTGCTTTTACTTGTTTGCGGTGCTTTCCTGCAGTTTGGAAATGCCTCCATTCAATCCGCCTGCACACTTCAGCCAGTTACGTATTTGTTTTTTAAACTCCAGCAACATTATTATAAGGAAATGAGCAAACCCAAAGTGTGGAGGAGAATGCTGTTTGCTTGAATTCCAGTTGTTAAATCCAAGTGTAACCAATCAGCACTGTTTGTGTAATTGGCCTTTCCCTGTTAAGTGAACTAGACAATGATGCTCTTGGAATAAGGGAAAGAAAAAGAACGACGATAGTAATTTAATGGCAAAAAACCCAACTCTGCTTAGGAAAATCCCCCTGCTTCAATTCACAGTGAATTACTGAGGGTGCAGAAGCGTGCTGCATACCAATTCGGAGCACATATTATGAAGACGTACATTGTCAATGTTCACCAGCCTGCCATATCATGCCTGTGTCCTGCATCACAGCAGCTTTGCATGGTTGAAATGCTCCTTGTGAACAGAGACTATTAAGTCAAACTCTCTTCCAAACAGTGTTTCTGCAGAATTTGTATAGAAGCTACATCTGTGGAACAAGCAGGTGATTGAAAAGACTAATGCATGAGCCTATTAGACCTTGTGTGCTAGGGAGAGCAAGGAGAGCAAGTCCTGGAGCTGCTGCTCAAATTAGGACTTAATAGTCCTGATGTCAGGCTGTGTTTCCATGCTGCCATTTGCTCCAACAAACAATGCAAACACCTATCGTAAAGTCCCCATTCATCAAGCAAAAACAAAGCAGCAACATCTGCTATAGTCAAAGGTTCCTTGCGGAAGAAGTTGAGCAGCAGAAGTGCCTTTGGTTGGTTAGGTAAGCCCTTTGCTAAGAGGTGCTGCAGTAGTTGACAGCCACTGCTAAAGAGATTCTTTTTTTCCCTACTTCCAGGAGAGTAATCCAGAGGGAAAAACTCATATATTTTAATCAATGGAAGTGAAACCATTTGCCTTTCAGAGACTATAAAATAATACACACCCCAGGGTTCAATGCTCTTTTCTACTCCTCCAGAACATTCTTAAGGGGAAATCACTCTTTTCTTGATGAATGTGCAATTCAAATGTGGAAATATGCCATTCTTCATGCTTTCTCCATAGGGAGCAAAATGATTTCTGTAATTAAACCCTTTTTGCCAGCGTTTCCTGATGAGAATAGCCTTTTTTTTCATAGACAAGGGGAAAAGCCAGGTACAAAAGGGTTTGCAAAACCAGGTCTGGAGTGTCTGACCTTTAAGCCTCTATTTGAATTGGTCATTTTGGTTTAAAGGTGCATGAGGATGAGGCATGTGAGTAAAGGCTGAAGCTTAAGATTCCAGTCTGGCACTGGTGAAAGGATATAGCTGCAGGACAAAGGAAGATTATGGGTACCATTGTTAGTCTATCTATTAGGGATGATGTTAGCACTGAAAACACACAACACAGTCTTCAGCCCTAAGTGTGTAGCCAGGGTCCCTGTTGGGCTCATATTGAAGTCTGTACCACGGCATCAATGCTGCACTGGTTCCCATGGAAGCTAGATCGAAGAAATCCAGCTTCTCTGATATATATCAGGCTGTCATGGGCAGTGTAGACAAAACTGGAGTTAAAAAAGTTAAGCAGATGTGTAAACTTTTGCAGGGCTTGGATCTGAAGTCCATCACAAGTTCCTTGTCACTGTAGAATGGACCATGTAATACAAAGACATTATCTGTATGGGACTGAGCTTTTAGCCACCTGGCACAGCTGAGGGGTGAAACCTCATTCCTGAATCACGGGTGACAGGGCAAAGATAGATACAGATCTGAATCCTGAAGTTTCCACTCGGAGTTATAACATTTTTCTGCCAAACCTCTTGGGCAGGATGGCGGAGCAGAAATCACAGGGACTCTGTAAAGAACAGGATTTCCCTCCTCTTCCTCCTCATTCCATGGATGGCTGCATCTTAAATCAGCCTGCACTGACTCAGAGAGACCACTCCACTGCTGGTACCATCAGGTGGACTCCAGAGTGGGGACGGAGAAGCATTACCATGTATAAGGGTCTTTCCTTTTATTAGCTGATTTTTAGCAGGATGCTAAAGGCTGGAAAAGATCAGTCTATATTGACTGGTTTTTTAGCATCTCAGTGGCTTTCAGGGCTTAAGAAGGACAGAACTGAGCATCTGCCCGGAGTACTGGCTCTTATTCCTCCCTTTCCCTATTTGCAAAGTACCAGGGCCTGTTGTCATACCTGAGAAACCAGCAGAGGCATACAATAGAGCTGAGTCTGCTCCTCCTGCTTACTCAGGAAAAGTTCCCATCAAGTGGATTGGACATTTGCCTGAGCGAGTGTTGCAGGATTCGGCCCATATGCTTCTCAGCTCTTCTATTTGCATAGTGCGGAATATGCTTACAGTACCGTGCCAGTAAAACAAAACTATATACAGTAAGCACAGAAAAATCAAGAGCACAGTTAAGACCATTTGCAAACAGCAGCTGAGCTCTGCAGCTGACATCCAGGCTTAGAGCCCTGTCAGAGACCATGCTCTGTGGTGGGTAATATGTACAAGATGATTATTTATAGGCAATTAGGTGGAAGGTCCTGTAAGTGTATAGGTCTCTATTCTCCTTTCCCTAAGCCTATTATTGCCTTTTTTCCCTATGCATTATTTATATTTTAGCTCTGCAAAGGTGTCCTTTTGTTTTTCTAAACTAAGGAAAGCATTCCAGGAGACTGCTTTCGTGGAAAACAGTTGTTCTTTAAGTAAGTGCTCTGGTATTGTGTAAACGTGCTGCATATACCATGTGCGGCCAACTTCAAATGAGGTATTGTTTCATTGATTCTAATGAAGTAGAATGACTCTTTTGTCTCAGGAGATTCCACTGATGTCTTATGAAGTAGGAAGATCTTCATCAAGAGGCTTCAGATGATATCCAGAAGAGCATAAATTGTTCAGAGGATCAGATTGCACCTTTTCATGGGCAGATTTTCCCCTTCATAAATCTAAAGCATTTGGGTTTTTTTAATCCAGGAGATAGGATAGAATATTTCTTAATCCACAGGACATGATAAAACAGCCACGAACAAGTGTAATATAATACATCTTCAATACAATTGACCATAAGTATAATAGAAGAACCTCCAACAAATAATTACCCCATTACCACACAGTGACTTCACATCCAATTTTGCTCATCTCACCATCTAAAATGGATGGAATAGGTGACTTTTATACTTTTAATAATAATGAAATGTTCAGAATTTGATATAGAAACCTGGCTACCAAGGTAATAGGTCCATATAAGAACCTATTTAGAATAGCTGTGTGAATGGGAATTGCTGTTAAATGACGTACTGTAGTGCATCAAACAGTATTTGAAAGCAAATAAAACTTGGAAGGCCAACCTGCACTCACATTCCAGCCATAATCTCATTGTGAAGGAGACTTTTTCTGATGAAATCTGCTGTTACAGACAACTGTGTAGTATTTCCTTATTTTCCAATAAGGCCACCTATCTTGGCTGGCTTTAAATGGCTCACTCCAGATTTATACCAGTGCAATAGCAAAATTAACAGTCCCGTTCTTGTGCTAGATGCTCTTGGGAAATGAAAAGTCTGTTGTTCCACTCATAGACAGTCCTGGTCTTACTATAAGAACAGTTTTGAACTAGAGACATCTCTTTTCCCCTTTAAAAAATGACCTCTGAGACAGCAGAATAAAGCCCCCACTTCCCCAGCACCTTCACTTCAGGCATTTCTTTCCATGCATTGAACCGACTGACCTTTGAGATGGCAAAGTAAGCACATTATTGCATGATTACAGAGGGAAAAGGTGAACTTCTGATACCACACAGCAAATCTGGGTACGATTACTGGCTCTGATATACATTTTCATCCCTTGTTAATCTCCAGGGCTCAACCTAGAGCCTATCCCTCACCAGACAAGCAAATAAGCATCAACACTTCCTCTGTCCTGTGCCTGGGCTGCATCCATCAGCAGACATACCACCATACAAGAATAGGGAGCAAGCAGGCTCTGCTTCTGCTATCTGCTCTGTCCTCCAGATAAATTGTGTTAGTTTACTGGTAAAACCTAGTTTGTATTATTATTTGCACTTTAGAGTCAATATGGATATGGAAGAATGAGCTGAAATATATGCCTTGTGCATCATTAATAACAGCGTGGCCTCTCTGTAGCTACGTGACAATTCTCAAACACTTTATTTAAGAGTAAGCAATTTATCATGTCTACTGTATCATGAACAAGTAGTTCAGTATCCCCAATTTACAAGGAGCGCTATTCTTTGTGCCTATTTGTATTGCTTAAATCAAGACAGATCAACAGTCTGAGTGCTAGCTTTCAACTCGGAAAACCCAGGTTCAGTTTCCTGGTGTAGCAAAAAATTATCTAGGCTTCGGTTTCCTCTATATAATATACAGATAAAAATACTTCCTCACTTTATCAGATGTTGTGAGGATAAATGCATTACAGACTGAGTTCCATCAGTACTACAGTAGCCACAATTATCTCAAATAGATATATGTAGTGCAAGTACAGCGATATTTAATACATACCCTATGCATATAAACCATGAGTCAGGGCTGATACAAACACAAACTATGCTAAGGAGTTAAGAATGGTGCTTACTTGCATGTTCCTCGCTGGCTTATGCTCCATTAGAGTTTGTATATCGGAGACCAGCTTCAGCTCTCAGTGGTGATGGAGCATGTCTGCTAAAGTCAGTGTTTTGATCCCAGTCTTATACTCCCGTGGGCAGGAGCCCATTGTCTGGGCTGAGACACTCAATCTGGAAGAGAAAGAACAAAAGGGCTCCAGTGTGTAAAGTCATTCATTACAATCTGGAATGAACAAGGAAATCAGTGGGGTTGCTGGAGGTTAAGCAAGGGCAGAAATTGGTCTTTTATCATTAAAATGCCATAAGGGGAAAAAAAAAAGAAAAGAAATGAAAGCAACAGATTTAATCCTGCACATCTCTACTCACATCTCTTTCCTTTATTCATTGCAAGGGGTTATAAAGAAACAGGCATGTACATTTGCAGGACCAGATGCAAAATTCATTTATAACAGAATTTCATAAGCAAGCAACTTCTTTTTTCCTAGGATGGAGCTCCAATGAGATTTTGATACGACCTTTATGTACTTTCAGACAAAATAAGATTATTTGGATTGCCATCCTCCATAAGTAAATTTTCTACAGTAACTTGGAACTCAGAGACATGAGAACATCCCTCAGAAGTCAGTGACTATTTTTGAAGATTGGACCTGATGGGGTTTTTTAAAGAGGAACTTTGCAGTGAAGGAAAAGAAAGAGGGAATGATTACAAAGCTTTCTGTACTGAAGGCACAACGGATTACTGGAAAATGAGGAGTGAAAGTTGTTCTGAAGTGCTCCAGCAGCGCTTATTTTATAGTACTGGATACCCTTAGCTGTGGTGACTTTATGCATGGCATCAAAAGCATGAGATGTCTTCATAGATGTCCTACAAGTTAAACTAAAACTGAGGAACACCATTTCATTCTAAAATGCAGGTGATGGCATTACTTTCTGTAACTTTTTTACTTCCTCCATTTCAGGCTGCCCCACACTGCAGTTAGCACCTACGGGCAAGCATCCATCCTTCAGATGAACACAGCAGTGAGGACAACTCAAAGTATTTTTGCAGATCAACACTTGAAGCAGGAATTTGGTCTCAACCAAAGGCTACACCTGCTTTCCTGGGGGAAATCTGATGACCACTGGAGGTAGGTTTTGCTCTCATATCAACTTTGCATGTGATAATCATGCCAACTACAGTATTTCACCTTTCTCTTCTTTTACACTCCCCACATGCCCTAGGATGCTACAAAGGAGGGACGTCATAAAAGTGTCCCTGAGCATGGCAGGGGGTTGGAACTAGATGATCTTAAGATCCTTTCCAACCCTAACTATTCCATGATTCTATAATATATATCGTCTGTATCTAAGAGGCTGTATAAGCACTTGATCCATTAGGCTTTAACTCAATCATGAGTCAAACAGGGACCAAACAGTCTGAAAACTACACCACTA
>WYDI02021393.1:0-20897 GCA_009867235.2 Psittacus erithacus | reverse complement strand
TAACCCTATATAAGAAACATGATTTCAACGCAAGGTGTGCATGCTAGGAGGAGATATCCCCCGTGCACCCGGCGCCGCAATAAAGAAGTGTCTGCTTATCTACATCCTATTGGTGTTGATAAGTTTCTTATTCCGGATTTTCGGTAACAAACATATGATAAGAAACTTTCCCTTTACAAACATTGACAATTGTCTGCTAAAATGTATTTTCAAAATATAGGGGCACACCACACACCATTACTTTTCTAGGGCAGATTTAAAACAGCAGGGAGTTGGCTTTACAGCTGGTGGTATAAAGCAGCCTACTTACATCTGAAAGGGAGACGTAGTTTAATACAGAGAAAGGGATGACTGAAATGCCTGTTCTCCTCAATTCAAGTGTGAAAAAATAAGAAGCCCTAGAACAGGAGATGACTACTGTCCACAAAACATACAGAAATTTTTTACCTGTTACCAAATTATCACAACATGTTTTTTATCTGGGCCTTTCAATGTGAAGCTAAAATTCAGCCCTTAGCCTCTCCAGAATCAATGTGTTGCAGGTAATGGCTCCCCTCTTACAGCTTGTAACTGTGAACAGGGAAACTGTCTGTAAAGACCAGTCATGCTTTGGCTTGGTTTCTTTCCTTTTTTCCTTCTTCTTCTCCTGCCCCCCACTCCCCTTCCAGTATTGCAAGATATTTAATATAAAGATTCTGATATTTTTTTTATGATGGTTCAGTGCAGGTACCCACCTATTTTGTTGTATATGAGACCCATTCTTATCCTAAACCTATAACACAGAAGTAAAATACAAAAGTCACAAATTTCATAAGACAGACAGAGCTCTCTTTTCCAATGCTTTTTAAAGCTTACAGAGGGCAAAGAGATGAATTTTCAAAGATCCCATGAAGAACATCGAGTCGTAATGGAAAATACGCTAAACATGGTGAGGTGAGAATTTAATTAAAATGTTGTCTCACAGCTGAAAAGGAGCCAGCTGAGCAACCTGCTGAGATTAAACTCCTATTCACTGTATCTGAAGCCAGACTTCCACCATCCTCTTCTAGCCCGGTCTTTGTACTTGCGCATAAGAGCTCAGTTGTTCATTTGGCGCCTGGTTGTTGCTGTGATCTTGGTCACATGAGGAGGCTTTTAGCAGACTGTTCACATTCCTTTAAACTCTTGCATAATAGAAAGCAGTTGCTGAGCATGCTGCTGAGCACTTTGCTGTTCTTATTTTAGCCTTTCCTTGTCATGGAGAATTGCCTCCTGCAGGGAAACTAGAGATGGAGTTTTAGATGAAACATCCAGATACAGCAATTAGCATGGAGGGTGAATTATACTGTAACTCGCTACCCAGCCATCCTCCATCCAAGCTTCACAACAGCTAGAGAGCTACTGCTCTGGTAAACGGACTTTTTTTCTTTTAACTAGTAGCTTCAAAATTACTCCCTACCCCCAACAAACTGAAAGAAAACCACCAAACCTCAGATTACCCAGAAACAGAAGTACAAGTAATTTTGGGCATGCCTTCTACAAAGAAACACAAGAAAATGGATAATTCAATTCTGGATTTGCAGGGAACAGTCTCTTCTTATGTGGTGCCTCTGCAAGAGGAAAACTTTTTACCTCAGGGTGATTACAAAGACCCACAGGACTGAGAAAATTCAGACTAGCAGGCGAGTGGTTACTTGTCCCACATCCTGGTTTTAAAATCCAGTATAGAGCAGTTAACCTAAACAATCTCTTTGCGTGTGCTGAAATACAAATTTGTAAATGGTGACTCTCACAGCCATCTGAAGTGTCAGGCTGGTGTATTTTGAACTTGTTTTCTGTCTAGTTACAGATCCAGTAAACTGGGTACCCCTGAAGAGAATCAGAAGAAGCCTAACATCTTGATGGATCAGCATGACCTCATAGTGGTGGGAATAGTAGTGTCTCTGTCCAGGTTTCTATGTGAAAACCCACAGCCAAGGAGAGGATGCTCCTTCAGAAAGCACTTGACTCCCAGGAAAGCTTTTCTCTATCACCTGATACCTCTCAATCTAAAAAGAATGAAGTGGGGTTTGCAGAAACCTCCAGGTGGGTGGAATTGCATCTGAGCACCACTGAGGAGTGGTAAGTAATTTGGAGAAATCTCCAGGAACTCACCAACAGAGTTTAAGTTGACAAGCAGGTATGCTTTATTGCGGCACCGGGAGACATGGGGGATAGCTCCTCCTAGGGTCTCTCCTAATTGCTAAACAAGCCGTCCTTATAGTCAGTAACCATACATATTCATTATGTACATACATGCATATTTATGAGGCTACTTATGCATTACTTCGTTCTTCTAGGAAGTTTCCTCGCATGTGTACAAAAAGGTGGTGGTGGTCTTTGGGGGTCGTTCACTTCTTCCAACAATCTTCATCATTTCTGGCAGTCTTTGAAGCATGTGCAGTAGATAACACTTACACCAGCTTAATTGGTTCGTTAACACTGCAGATATAACCATCCTGTCCTTCTACTTGTCAGTTAGTTTAGCTGAAACCCATCCTGGACATCTGCTAGTTTCAGATACTCTTTATCTACACACCCTATTTTCTATCCTGTTTTTCTTACACTTATGTTTGTACTAAGGTCATAAGGACCTAAAACTACACCAGCTACAATGGTTTATCATAGACAAGGAGTCTCATTATGTTCTCTAGCTGCACTCTGACTATATTTTTTTTGTTTCTGTGGAACAGGTACTTCAGTTATTTTCCATTGCTACTGTTACAACGCCATCAAACTTAATGCTACTTTGAACTGATTCTACTTTCTACATTCTATTTACAAAGGTTTGTATTTTATTTTGTGCCTCCTTGTTTCATAAGGACAGCAGATATGATGGAGATTGGCATCACTGTCTCTGATTGCATTGCTAGACCTCTGCTCCAGCCTGAGTTCTGCTTCTGTCCAAGGAAAGACCCAAAGCTGAATCTTCATCTGCTTATCTGGAGAGAAAGAAAACCACTCAAGTTTCACGCTGTAATGCTTTCCCTCAAGATAACTGCAGAAGGCTGTGTCTGCCCTCACTCTTACAAGATAAAGGCGTTTTGGTAATGATAAGAAATCCTGACTCTGCACGGACCAGTTAGGCTCTTTCAATTTTCATGTGTCTAGTAAAGCAGCACAAGCAAAAGAGTTTTTTAATCTTCCTACAGAATTTTTTTTTTTTTTTGTTCAGTTTCTAATGTGGGAGTTTAATAATAATAAATTAGAGCTCAAACAGAGCTATGGTGAAAAAATAGTGTTTAGTATTCATGCAAGTGTTCCATCCCCCATTTCCACAAAATATAACTAAGAAGTTGAAGAAAAAAGCGAGTATAATATTTGAAAGCAATTTTAAAATGTTACCCAGAAGTAGCAGGCAGTGAATTGTTCTAACAGTTCCCCAGAGTATTTAGATAATAGTGGTTTTGCATCACCTTGGTATGCAGAATTTAAGAAAGAAAAAAAAATAATTTTGCAGTAAGAACTGTGTCCAAAACACATATAAAAATGATCCAAGTGGAATCTTCAGTTTTACCCACATCTGTACAACCTCATTTGTAAAAAATTTACCCTTAGTTTACTTCTCTCCTTGCCATTGTCCTCCAATGTGGCTTTGAGCAAGGCTCCATTCTGGGCTTTTTTTGCTTTCTTGAAATCCTGTACAGTTCTTGATTTAAAATAAAAGATTACAAAAATGAATATGTATCTCTAGTATCTAGGGTTGTGTGCATTTAATATGTCTGTTTGTGATTTAACAAACAAAAAGATAATCCAGTCTCTCAGAAAGGTCATCTTTAAGATAAAATTTCTCAGAAAAACATTCCCATTCAACTTGAGGTCTTTCTACATTTTCTTTTCTCTCCATTGCGTTTCACTCACTTTTCTGTTTGGTGAGCAACAAGAAACACTTTGCACAGTGCAGACATTTAGCATTTCAGCATCTGGTCCTATATATCCTAGTCCACTTGGCTGAATAGTCAGTGCAACTTTATACCTTAACAGTTTCACTTGTGAGTGAAATCTATAACCTTTCCTGTAGCTGCACTTAACATCTTTCAGTGATATACAAGAAAAGATATAAGCACCTCTGAGATCATTGTCAGGGGATTCCTTGGACAGATCCTGTGCAAGTCTGAAAATGCCAAAGTAAGAATTATTTTTGTAAACTGGGTCTGCAAATTGAATTCCAGCATTGATGAATGTATAGCTAGTGGCCTAACAATGTTGCTTGAAACAAAGTTAATCTTAAATTAATAGAAAAATTGCGAATGACAGTTAAAAAAATCATGTTAGAAAAGTGATTTCAAATAATGCAGCGCTATATGGGTGCAAAAACCCCAAAAAGAATATACAGCCTTGGAATAAGATCACGGTACGTTGCTGAGGTTAGGTTAATGAACCATACAGAATCTGTGAATGATAGACATGTACAATTATAGTTATTGACATTTTATTAACTTTGAACAGACCAAGTTTAAAATATACGAACTTTTGGAATATTGAAATCTATGCACAGGAACTGTTGACATCACCTTATAAAGACCATCTTTGCCCTGAAAACTACTGCTATTCTGAAATACAATTACAATTATAAGGATTGCTCACAGTTCTTAAAATGCAATATTTTTGCTGATCACTAGGAGACAATTTGGAATCTTAAATGTGTATTGAAAAATTAATCACCAAACATTTATGGAAAATTGCACCTTCTTAAAAAATGTACTTAACCTGTTAAGTTCACTGTCTAAGACATGCCTCTAAGTTGAAAGGTCAGGAAGAGTCAAAAGAATCAACTAAAGGCATGCAGTTGAAGAACATAAGTAAAACTAGATTAAATTTCTAATTGGATATCATCTTCTAGTAGTAAAGTGAGCTTTGAGCTTTTCCAAGTAAGCAGGTCCTATACTACTTATTCTTACTCATCTTACAGAATTAGTATAGCTAAGAGGAGCTAAGCTGACTCCGTGATTTATGTGCATGTACAGTTAAATCTAGGGATATTTATGGTGATGCTGCAGCTGGTGAAAGACCATTTTTACTTTGTTCTACTTACAAACTCTGCATGCATTCTCATTTGGCATTTATTAGTGTAGTTTTTCAGACAAAAATATGAAGGCCCATGCTTTACTTGGCTGTTGTTGGTCTGGCTGAAGGAGGAGCAGAAAAGAAATATGTAAGAGCACTGGAAAAGAGTGTAAGCAGCTGAGCTCAAAAGAATGAAAGAAGAACAATTGGCTTTTAAGTTTTCATATTCAGTGGAAGATGTTCTGTATAAAAGCTGTGGTCAATCCTGGTGCTGATGTTTGATTCCAACTATTGTCACAAAGAGATTAAGTGCTGGTAAATACAGTATGCTGGGGATATTTCAGTGGAGTAGTGAAACACATTGAACATATCTGCCAAAATAGTATTAGAACCAAGGCAATTAGGAGGGAAACAATTTAGAGTAAGTGTATTTCAAACTTCTTTCATGAGCAGCAGAAATCTCTCAGTGAACAGACAATCTATTCTCGAGAGCTATGAAAACTAATTTGAATGATACTGATTAAACATCACTAGATCTTTAACATGAAATTTCTTCACCCCTAATTCAAGAACTGTCTGAATAAGGAATACGTGCTTAATTTATCAACTCATTTTGCAACTATTGTTTCTTCAACATTCATTCTCAAAGTGCAAAAATATTTTATATCAAAAAGTTGACTGTAATTCAGCTGAAGACAAATCCAAAAGGGCCGGAATATTTTGTTCACTTATACTGCAGTTCAATTAATATTTTTAGCTGATTTAAACCAGGCCTTCTACCAAAAGAATCAGGTGCATACAGAGAATTAGGTAACACCTGAATTTGCCTACTTATTCACACAGGCAGTCAATATGAACACTATCTGGATCATTAAGGTTTGCAGGATTTTAGAGAGAATGGGTAGATTTGCAGACCAGGTGATTAATTCAGTCTCAGTAGCAAGCAGCAGCTTACATCTGAGCTCAGAAAGAGATAAATAAACACTAATAACCTTGCTTTTCAAGCTTACCTTGGCAAAGTTTTCTCCTTCCCCTGCTTCAACCTCCAAATTTATGTCAGTTCAGTGCAGAATGAAAGAGCTTGCTGCAGGAGGCAAAAGATGTCAGGTATAAATATTGTAACAAAGTTAAAGACCAGATTTGCCAAATAGAAAGTTACATTTAATTACCTGTAGTACTGCTTTGGAAAAACAGTGTAAAAGCATTGTTCAAATATCCATAGGCTAGCACAGAGAGAAGACAAATGAGAAACCTGCTATGATTCACTGAAAACTAGAACAATGAAACAAAGGGAAAGTAATGTGATTGAGACTTAACTTCAGATGCATGATGACTTTCTGTGTCTGGATGTGATGACATTGTGTCACGAAAGACACCTTTTTCAGACTATGAAAATGGCAAGGGTGTTGTCTCTTTTTATTTATCTGAGAGCTAAGGAAGTTCACAAGTACTTTGCTGTTAAGATTCAATAAATATTTGTGGGATTTCTTTTAGTGCCACTTAGTCTTCAGAAAAGTTGATTCTACCTAAGGACCATAGTGTAGCAGTACTTAATACCCAGTTGCAAAACTTATTGAAGTGTAAGAGGAACATTTTTAGAAGGCTACAGAAATAATGATTCATTTAAATAAAAAAATAAAATAAATTTTTTAACTTAAGAAAGATGACTACAAAACATAGCAAGTCAACACTCCCACATCCAAGCCTCTACCACAGAATGAAGAAACTGGAGAAAAAGAAGTCTTACATTACAGAAGGAAACCCAGATGTTTAATTTTTCAGAAGAACAGCAGGTTGCCTTGGAGTTTGGTGGCCAAGGGTCATAACAGCTGGCTAAGTTATGTAGCAACCTATTGCAATGTCTTTGTAGAAATAACCCTCAAGTAACACACTGTAGGAAAGTGTTACCACATTTTCCATGTTGTGCTTTGCAGTGGTAAATTCATATTCAGAAAAGGGGATTGTTTCACCCCATTCAGCAAAAAGTGCAGCACAGAACAGGTTTGCAGGTCCTAAGGGCGAATCAAAGAAAACAAGCTCCAATGCAGTAGAGCAGGGAAAAGGTTCTGGAAGGAGCTTGCTAATGCACTTTTTATTTATTTTATTTTTTTTTTTTAAGTGGTCAGGAATATACAGGAGAATTGTTCAATGTATTTAACTTTCAGCGGACTGGTTCCCATTTCCTCCTGTCTGGTCCGCCACCTGAAGACTCTGCATCAAAAGGTTTGTGGTAAATTTATTGTTACATCCTGATAAGTATTCTTGAAATAAAAATTTATGCAGTATCCATGTGTGAGTAATTGCTGGGTGGGTTTGTTTTTTTAAAGGTGGGAAAAATGAGAAGGGGGCAGCCCATATCAGCTTAACTCGCTACTGGATTTGCTGCCTATCACATTCCTTTTTCTATCCCACAGGGGTAGTTTCCAGGTATAAGAGTTGAGAAAAACTGCATCCAGCTGTCTGCTGTTCAAGAAATGTCATTCATATAGACCTTACTTAATGGCAGCATTTTCAATTTCTGAGGTACTGCAGAAAACACACTGTGGGTGTTCAAATATACAAGACCACACCAGGAAGGTCATGCCGTCATACAAAGAGTACAGGGAGTGCAGACAAAAAAGTGTTGCCCTATTAGTTGCAACAATTACATTTTATGCTGTTATCTCCAGGATTCTCATACCCCAAAAGCCTTCTGCAGACAGCAATTAGAAGGAACTCTAGATGTAAGTCTCACATCACGAGAAGTCCTTGCTCATCTCTGTATGGCAATGTACTGTCAGCCCTGCCTGGAAAATTACCTGCTGCTGCTTTCTCAGTAACTTGTAAACTTCCTTTTCTTGTTGAAATGTAATCATGGGCTGAAACTGTTCAGATTTTTTCCCTAAAAATTTCAAGAAATTAAACAAGAGGATACTTCTTCCATTGATGCTTCATAACTCATAATGCAAAGATGTGAATGTTCTCAATTTTCTACAATAAAACTCATTCTATCATTTGAAGTGGAAATCTGTTTTCAGAAATCTCATGATGGAGATTGTGTTTCTAGTGGGTGAACATACAGAATGGAGTAACACAAAATACGATGACCTCTGAAACATATAATCAAAAAATAGTTTGGGTTGGAACAGACCTTCAGAGGTCATCTAGGTCAAGTCCCCTGCAATAAGCAGAGACATCTTTCAGGTTGCTAGAACCACATCCAGCCTGGCCCTGAATGTCTCCAGGGATAGTGCATCCACTGCTTCTCTGGGCAACCTGTGCCAGTATTGAGGACACACATGGAGCAAGACTCAAGCAGCATAACCTGAGCTGACTGTAAAATTTTCCTTCAAGAAGATATTAGATCATTTTTCTGTAGATGTTAAAAAAAGAAAAAAAAAGCAATAACATGATGGTAAACTATACTTTTCTATACAGATCCATAACACAATGCATAACACATCCAATGAATTTATGCATTCTTAACAAATGTAGAAAAGCATGTTCAGTTGTGCAATTGATACTCAGTGATAGTAAAAAGGAATCTGCCAAAGTGAAAATCTGTGTCTCAGGGGCTTTCCAGACACCTTTTCAAAGTTCTTTTGGTCTACAGTTCCAAATCAAAGCTCTTTTGGTCTGCAGTTCCAAACATATCAGAGTCTCTCAACTCCACATCAACGAACACTGAAAGGATTAAATTCTAAAAGCATATTTCCTAGTGGAGTTGGGGTCCAGAGAGAATTCCACTAAATCAAATTAATTTCCATAAGGTTAAAAATATAAGTAAATTCTATCAGAAAAAAAAAATGTTACAGAAATTCTCTGGAGATGCTGTGCCTTCAGGAATAAGGAAGGAGCTTGAATGCTGAGCAACAGTCTTTGGACAGAATGAAGCACATTCTTCCACTTGTGGCTACCAGCGCTATTTAGCTAAAGTTGTGACATGATAGGGCATTGTGGCACCCCAGCTCTGTTCCTCAGTCATTACATGAGGAGTAATTACATTACCTTCCCTCATGCTATAAAGCTCAAGACGGGTCAGGCCTGCTCCTTCTTTCCTCAGGACTCCCACAAGCTTCCTTCAGCACTTCTACTTCAATCTCTCTCACAGCAGCTGTGACTAGAACTGGCCAGATTCTGTCCCAGAGATGCTTGGGATATTTCCTATGTCAGGCTGTCTCTTTGTAGAAAAACTTTTGAGGAAGGTTCTTAACTGATCTGTCACCCCAACACATTCGATCAGAAAGCTCTTTCTAAAGAGCTTATCCCTCCATGCTCCTCTTCACCAAATTTCTAGTATTTCTTAATCTGCAGCAAGTAACAAACTGTGGTAGTATCAGGGTTATAGTCCATCTTGTTTAGTGAACCTTCCTTGAATTATCTATTCATACAACAGCCACTGGTTGGGATAAAGTTGACTAGCGCCATATCCACATTACTCAGAAATGGGATGAATTTCCAAACTCTGTGTCCTTCCTTTGCAAGTATATGCTTCTGTGTTTCTGTGCTACCAATTCTTCCTTATATGATTCTATGATTCAGAGTTTAAATTTCCCAGATTTTTTTTTTTCCCCTTACAGAGAACACTCATCCAAAGAGAATCCCTGTTAAAAATACAGCAGTGGGCAGAGTCCTTTGTTGGTACTACCACAGATGGGGGAGCATATGGGTCTCCATGTGGATAATTCTGTTTTTTCTCAGCATATATGCATGCAAATATGCTTGAGTCTTCTCCTCATACAGTTATATAGTCATATAGACAATACACCTTAAAAACTGGCACTAAATCTAATAGTAGCTCTTCCAAATTTTCATTCAATTTTAAAAAACATCAACATTTGACATTGCAAAACTATACTAATTTTGGACAAGTTTTAAGCAGACAGTAAAAGCACTTGGCTTTCTGTTGGCTTTTGCAACTCCAGGTCTAGCAAGACAAGTCTCTTGTAGTAAGGCCCACTGCCTGTTTATGCCCTGACATAAAACGTCTGAGTTGAACTGCCTATGTAGAAAGTGATTAGTTAACACAGCTTGAGCTACCTCAGAGAATCACAGAAAAGATGAAATAATCTAATTACTATTAGTCTCCATTTATGTCTCCTATGATATGTCAAAATCAGTCCAAATTTTCTCAAGACCCACTGTTCTGGTAACCCAGTTTTGCCTTTGCAATAAGGGGAGGCAGGTTTGGCCGCAGCACTGACTTATGTTGGTCATTATCCCACAGTAGTGAGCCATCTTGGAATTTCTAGCTTACTCAAGTCAATTACTTTTATGTTTTTTCATACTGTCTCACTGGGTAGCCACTTTACTTTCTCTGTTCCCAAAAGAGATTTAGTCTACTGTATGTTTTCCTTTTTTAATCCCATTGACAGCTTGCTTTATTAAATTCCGGTGTCTCAAGTAACACAGGCTTCTACTACTAGTCCTTGGAGGCAGGTCTGCAACTTTTCTCAAGTTTAGACTTGAATCATCTGCATTCTTCCCTAAAGAGAATAGCTCTGCATTGAAATTATTAACAGTGATAAAATAATGCACCCATCCTGCAAATAACTCATAGTGGATTGTTTAGTAATGTCAAGCCATTCTGGATGAATTAATTCCTTTACTGAGCAATATCCTTACTTAGTAATTGAATCATTAATTAAATATTTTACTGAGCAAATTAAGTACTGGGTAATTTATCTAATGCTGTTAGTGTGTAATCTGGGAAGTCTTCCCATGCAATTGAAGGAACATGTGACACATTTAAATATGTCAATAAGCAAATAACTTATATAGCAATTGTATTGTAGCAATAATTTTGAAATTATATTCCCAGAAGACCCCATATGCAAGTTATATACTGAATTTGAAAATCTGAGTTTTCTTGTGATCCCAAAAAATATGTGCAATTGACCTGAATGCTTTCTACTGAATAAGTTTATTAACCCATAATTTGAAAGCTGCTGCTGAAATTTCTATGTGTGTGACCGTGGTGACAGAATAATACTATCTGCCCCATTTTTACTGTCTTTTCCTACTCAGTAGAAAGCCCTTTCACAGCTGAGTAAATGATTTCTGAAATGAGGATCTTAATAGCAAAAACTTAGACTTGTCTTAAAGAAAAGAATCTAAGTATTATTCTTGTTTCATGGAGAATGAAGACTATTTACTTGTCATGCTAGTCCAAGGGGGATATTGACACTGCTGGGAAAATTTGAGCCTAAGCCAGATATCAAAATGTGCCTATTGCACACTTCGTAAACAAGATTACGCTAAAAGGGAATCTTAGCTCAGTACTGAAGTCAGCCTAAACACATTTGGTGCCTTAGCACGGGCCTTGCTTCTCTTGTACATGGTTCTGTCTGAATTAAGTACTGACCAATCTATACAGCATGCAGATCCAGAGGTATGCTACAACACATGCGTGGAAATCCAGCTGTTCACAGAGTCACAGAATTGTTAGGGCTGGAAGGGACCCCTGGAGATCATCTAGTCCAACTCCCTTGCCCAGGCAGGATCACCTAGAGCAGGTTACACAGGAATGCATCCCGGCAGCTTTTGAATGCCTTCAGAGACATTCACTCCACAACTTTCCTGGGCAGCCTGTTCCAGTGCTCTGCCACCATCAATGTAAAGAAGTTCTTACTCATGTTGAGGTGAAACTTGTTGTGTTTTATTCTGCGGCCACTGCTTCTCATCCTGTCGCTGGGCACCACTGAAAGGAGTCCGGCACCATCCTTCTGGCTCCTACCTTTGAGATATTTACATGCATTAATGAGTTACCCTCTCAGTCTTCTCTAGACTAAATAGGCCTAGCTCATGCAATCTCTCCTTATAAGAGGAGAGATTTCATATCAACAGAATTATTTGCTACTGTCATGGAGGCCAACAAAATTTACTTCTGTAAAGTTACAAGCCTCAAAGGAAATTTATTCTAATAAAAAATCATTTAATATTCCAACAACATTACTAAATTACAGGTTCTAGATGCCAAGAAGAATAAAATACAGTATGACTGACTTATTAAGTTTTAAAGAGAATTAACCCAAAATGCATTTCACACTCACCAGTCAAAATGAGTGCTCCCAACCTTGAGGTGTTACCTTAGGTGGCATCCTGACCCAAGGAGAGAGTCATGAGCCACAGACCCACTGCTCTAAGGAACCCCAACTCAGTTCTTGCCCTCCATTGGTACCTCTTTTATACTCCAGACAAATCTGAAATCAAAAATATGGTCTGAGGGTTTTTGGCTTTTGACCAAACCAGCAGGTCTAGCAACAGCCAGTTGTACAACCCTATTGTAACCAAAATCAACAGATTTTGTGGTTACCTGCGCCAGATCAAAGACAGTAGATATCTGTTAGAACTAGCAGATGTATTTTTATGTTTCACAGGAGACCAGAGTCAGCAGATATATTTTCTGGAAAGTGGCTCAATGGTCCTTCCATTAGGGTGGGTGCAAATGCTACAGCTGTATTTGGGTAAAATGAGTAAAGCTACTGACAAATTACCAGCACTGTTTGAGAGTCCTAACATGCAACATTGTGTTCTGTTTTCTTTCCTACAGTAAATCTGATGTCCATAGTTTATATTTTATATTAGCATTATATTCCTAATTACTAATACCAGTAGATATTATTATTAGGTCAAACTCTGCTTATATCACTGAAATAGCCACAGTGTGTCAGAAGGAGCTATAGTCAGGAAAGCAAAATTTATTCATTATATTTTAAGATCTCCAGGGTTGAAAACTTTGGAAATGCGAAAACTGACTGTCTCTGAAAATTGACCATGCTTACAAATTATTTAAATTTGTACATATCAATATAAATGAGTTGTATTAATATACTTGTATAAAAAGATATCCCTATTGCAGATCTGTAATTTAATAGTGCAAAGAAATTCTGCTTTAATAATGAAGAAAAAAAGAGGCTGGTTTAAATTGTAAATATGTGCTCACACCTTAAAAAACATTCCAGCAGACCTAAAAGTAAGACAGCAGCTTTTTTTCTTTCTGCCTGGTTTAGGAGGGTTTACTACTGGAGGAGTAGTGTTTTGCTATATGATCCTTGGCACAGAGTTCACATGAAGCCTCAGAATATGCTTTTG
Organism: Psittacus erithacus; assembly: GCA_009867235.2. Taxonomy (NCBI): domain Eukaryota; kingdom Metazoa; phylum Chordata; class Aves; order Psittaciformes; family Psittacidae; genus Psittacus; species Psittacus erithacus. Next base: position 7,799 of record WYDI02021393.1, on the reverse strand, counting down.
ACTAAAGTCACCAATTCAGCTGCTGCATCTAAATCTGATAGGACTAATGAATGAGGACTTTCAGCTGCTGGATCTCATAGTCTGCCGTATTAACACACTGAAATGTTGATTTGTCTTAATACATGAACTGAATTCTCTTAACATATGAACAGCTGGTACAGATAGAGCTCCCTTGGGCAGAAAGATAGGGTGGACAGCTTACATGAATGACCAAAGGTGGTGATGTGCATCCTCTGGATGCTTTCCAGGCATGTGACAGCACTATGAGGAAAGTAGAAAATCCTTCAGGCTATATGCTTACAGCTCTGTAATGTCACAGATTTATCCCTGCATTTTTCGCTATGTACCACTAGGTTACTCAACTGAAGATCCTACATGGTGCTATTATTTTCTTACCAGTGACTTTAAAAGTTCTTGAGAAGTCTTACAGGTGCTAAGTCTGAATCTACTTCACAGAAAAGCCGTTTCTCTTGTTTGGTGTGGAAAGCTTCTGCCACTTGGAAGTACAGACATTTCATGCTCCAATCCCATGTTTTCTGTCATATATATGGATTGGAAAATGGTCCTCCAACTTCCTTTTTTCCTTACTCCTTTCATTTATTTATATTTTTTTTTTTTTCAAAACTTCCTAGAACTTCCTAATTTTCAGGAAGGGAGGTGGTATCTATTCCATACTTGCCCATGTTCCTTGGCCATCATCAAGGACGCAAAACAAAACTAATGGTCTCCAAATACTTTCAAGGAGCAACTGAAGGTCAGCGTGGTACAAACCTTCTTTCTTCCTAGCAATACAATCTACTAATAAGACAGATATGCTTATTTTGGTTTCTTAGTAGTCCAGTGAAGAAGATAAGCCTGAGGTCAGGACTGCTGAAAACAGAGAGAGATGCAAAATGGAGAAGAAAGAGAATGGAGAAAAGAGTGTAAACTTTCTTACAAGGGAGTCTGAATGTCAGTATACACATCTAAATATCAGCCTATTCTATCACTGTCATTAAATGTTTGTCTCTGGCTAAGAAAGGAAGTCACTTAGCTGTTTGTGCTACTACATTTCTCACTGAAATGTGAACAATAAGTAGAGATCACAATAGTTAAGCATACATATAAGATGATTTACAAAGAGAAATTATCTTACTGCCTGCACATGACAGGTCAGTCAGAGAAACAACCAGGATGACAAAATCATGTGTTTTCAATTCCACCCATGCCCTGCTTAATCACCTTCAAAAGAAGGAGTGAAACAAAGAAAAAGCATGGGGAGTGCCTGCCACTTGCTCCTTGAATTCCAAACTCCAAGAGAATCTTCTTTATTATAGAAATTAAGTTGGACATTTTCCCTCAGTTTATTATGGCAACTTACAAGCAAGGGCTACAGCGAGAAAAGATATATATCTTTATATACAGATTTTATATGGAAAACTTTTTTTGCCCTCTAACAAACTAATTGGATTAAAATCATGTAATTGCAGTAGCATTGGTACATGCCCTACATATAACATCCAGACCTTTTGTAAGTACTGCAAGTATTCATTAGCAGGGTATGTTTCAAAATGCTCACAATTTCACAATCACAAATTTCAGGGTCATTTGGAAAATGCAACCAGCTTAGAATATGACTGCCAGCTCTGTTAGTGTGTTAGATGGCAAGAAAGTATATTGAACAACTTCCTTGAAGATCACCATGGATATGTACTTGTCAACGTTGCTAAAGTGCGGACACAAAAATGTTGGGACAAGGGCTGTTCCTGCTTCTCAGCAAAAGACATGATACAACTATATTCTAATCCTATCTGGGTGGTATTTGCTTCAATAACAAAAATATTAGCTAAAAATAATGCTGTCATTCTAGCTGCTTCAGCAATAACTTCTCAGAAACAGCAGTCCATCAGCTGATGAATTCCTGAATCTCTTCTTTTGTTTGTTTTTTTTTTCTCTTAGCTTTAATTTCCTTTTAATTTTGCATTTTCTCACTTCCCAGATGTAAATATTTCTACCTTGGAACAAGATTTTCAAAGGAATGAGGGACAGCTGACTCATTTTTCCATTATTTATGCTGCAGGCCAGCTTAATCATGTACTTTTTGATAGGAATACTGTGAATACTCAAAACTCAATTCCTTGTGAAAGTTGAACATTGTGTAAATTGAGCATAATGAAGAAGTGTTTATAACAGACATATAATCATTCTGCCCATAGTTTGTAGTTTTCTCTGTTTGCAGGGAACAGTGCACAAAATCCTTCTATTGATTTCACTGCTGTTCTACCTCCAGAAAATACACATCATCCATTTTTGCGTACACATTGACATCTGTGACAAAGTATTTACTCTCCTGGTCTGGTTATGTACTCGTTTTCTGTTATTTTCTATTTGTTTTGAATGCATCAGAGCTACTTGATAGAATTAGCCCAGCTCGTTAAAGGCAAAGTGTATCCCTGATGATTTTAATCAAACTTCTTTCATGGACGAAGAACAAAGATTAGCTGAATGTACATGCTCCATGCTCCTTGGTGTAGGAAAATAACCAAGGTTAGGGAAAATAGAGAAATACGGTTTCACAAAGTTCAGCTCAGAGACTGTAATATTAGAGCAGCTTTGAGATTAGACACAGTTGCTGCTCCCAGGAACAGAGTGTGCTTGGAACAGACAAGAAATGTAGAAATGTGGTGCAATATCCTTGAAATGGGGAGTAGAGTGGTATGGAGGTACCACAGCTCATCCCTGTTATCAGGAATAAAGAAGATAACCGCATAGTTGCCATCAAGAAAGATGGATCGCAACTGCTGCCTCAGCAGTGATGGTGAAATCGTGTCCTGTACCTGAACTTTGCTCATTATGATAATAAAACACACCTCCACCTCAAAAGATATCTGCCTCCGGGCTGAGACCACCCCTCACTGAGCTTGCACTCTGAAATTTTTCTAGCCTATACCTTCAAATTGAAGCAAGGAAAATTCACATCAATCCTAACAACGGTATGAAAGGTATGTATGACTAGAGTAACACAAGCTCCACCTAAAAGTAAAGAAATAGTATAAATTGGAGAAAGAGAAGGGGGATGTGGGGGAGAAGCCCTCCATTGAAATGTCTGGGATCAGCTGACGGGCTGGACCCTTGTTGCAGCTTTGCAGCCTGCTCACAGGCTCACAGCCTTCTCTCCAGCTGCTGTATGAAACTTCTGTAACATTGATGGGACTTATTCCTCCTTCAATCCCAGAATGCATCAATTAAGATTTTGCACTTGATCCGCAACTTCAGAAATACATTATGGAAACACACTGTATGATGCAAAGCAACAGAAATCACAGAGTTGAAGAGATGCTGCCAGGAAATGGATCATGCAGAGCTTAAGTGCCTTCCAACTAGATGTTTCCTTTTGCAGGTGGCAGGGCTCTTAAGGCCTTTTACGTATCTATAAATAACAAGCCTGTAAGAAGAAACAGCCATCAGTGCAGGCACAGGTGGTCACATACTAAAAAAATGACCTGCCACCCAAATGGGAGAGTGGCTTACACATCTGGAAAAACTGTTACCTCTTGATGAGCCTAATGTGAGACACAGATTTGCTACAAGAAAAAGCAGAATCACAGCTTGGTCAGAGGTAAGCAGTGATATGCTATAAATGGTCCAGAGCTTTGAGTATCAGCTTATATAGTGCTGCTGTACTTCCTGATACATTCTTACTGCTAATTATAAAGCCAGAATGAGGACTGCATACCAGTAAAATGGTCTGTAAATGTAGAGAGCAAAGAAAGCTGGAGCATGTTTCTGTGTTGATATGTCCACAATATAATGACATTTCATTACAGCTGAAGAAATTGCTCATTCCTTAATATGCAGCTTTAGGCTAGAAATACAGTAGATTACTTAGACATTGGTGACTAAGCTCTGTATTTCACAAATGAACACTGTACTGTTTAATGATTCATCCAGCCTTTTATGTATGACACACAGAACTTACTTTCTTAGGTATTTTAATGCTATTTAAAATATCAAGAATTAAAATCATTCCACTGGTGCAAGTGACCCAAAGCCATTGCTTATCTATGTGTGTGTGTTTACAGCCATAAATAACTAATATTGTGCCCATGCTGGGCATTATTTCAGTATGGACAGTCGTTTTTCAAGCTGGTTTCATCTGCACCAAAAATATGCTCTACTATATAGATAGAAAGTGACAGTCAGTGGCTAGAGGAGTGGGCAGAGACTGATTTATTACAGCTATACTTTTTATTAAAGTAAAATTCTACTTGTACAGACTCAGAATTCAACCATCTAAGAAGATCAAAAAGCAAAACCATTTCAGTAATCACAGCATGATCTATAAACAATTCTACTGATTTTAAAAGGTTAATATTAAGGTGGCAAATTTTTATAGCCTTTTTATGATCTTTCCAGTACCTAGAGGTAAGTAGACTTGTTTCGAATTAAAAAGCTACAATAATAATAATAATAAAAATTATTGCTATTTTTTTCTGTATTGAAACTCCTTGAGTAGTTGGGGATAATACTGTCTAATTGCTATGCTATTATTTTAAAAGGCTTTTTATGTTGAAATTAATCCTTTAGTACAATGAATATCCCAGGTGCAGGAAGCATTTTCTCCCTGTAAGGACTCACTGTAGCCAGTAAAATCATGTGCCATGTCTCCGTAGCACCAGAACTTAGTGGAACACTCAGAAATTCAAAAACATACTTGAATTTGCCTGTGTTTTTCAGTCTTACATACCTAGATAGATAGGGTTAAAGCATGTGCTTATGAACTTCACCAAACTGAGGAACTTATTATTGAAGGAGGGTTGTCATTAAGCATTATGCTCCCTGGAACACTAAAGAAAACATGGCCATTGAAAGCAAGCCCTGTATATTTTTACCGGTGTTTTGTCAAGATCAGTAGAGTTAGATCTCAATGATAGGAGAGTGTCAAACAAGATGCAGCTGCTTTCCAGACCAAACAAGAGAAATGGCTCTCCTGTGAAGTAGGTTCAGACTCAGCATCTGTAAAACTTCTAAAGAACTTTTGAAGTTGTAGGTAAGAAAATAATAGCACTATGCAGGATCTTTAGTTGAGGTAACCTATGGTTATGAGTTTTCTAACAGAATTTATGAGATTCCCTTAAGGTCTGTTGTACAATATCTGTTTTTATAACAAATCAGTCAGAAGTGTGATTACCTTTTTTCCTCAATAATTGAATTAGAACAATCCATTATGGTACTATCATCATTATTACTTCTCATTTGCATTGTGAGCTATCTCCTAGAATCTTTCTTCATTGACCTTATGCTTCATATTGACCATTATGCTATGTGCCACAAAAACACAGAAGAAAAAACAATGCCTGTCGCTCAGTTGTGCAGTCTATAACATGGCATGCTCACTAATTCCGCTTTCTTGTGTATGAGTAAGTAACTCTGCACATTCAGCTATTGCACATGTCTGATCAGGCTATAGCAGCAATTATGGAAAAACTGTTGCACACCAGGACCTCCAGAGTTGGACACTGTTCACTGCAACCCTCCATAGCTCCTTTCTCCAAAGCCTATTTAATCAAGGTGAAAGGATTTAAGTCTACTTACCAGCTCCTGTATTTTATTTGTAGGGAATAATACGTTGTCATGGAAGTGTAAGTACAGAGCCAAGGTCAGCATATATTTTGTAGGACAAACCATTCTTTGTGTACCTCTCTCATAAAGCAAACCTTGTGGTTTTTGCTCAAAAGCTTTTTATGGTAAAGGTGGAGGCAGGAGAAATATTTTTCCATGACAATTACAGCTCTGAAAAACTGCAGCAAACAGGATGGTATTTAATGTTTTGATTATACAGCTGGAATCATAGCTGTGAAAACCCCTAGTCACAATGTTCTTAAATTCTGCATTCCGTATGTATTCAAATTACTTCAATAACTTATGTGCAAAATGTATAAATTCAGTCTTGGTGTAAGCAGGGTGCTGCAGTGACTGTTTCTGAAAGAGGTAAACCTGGCCTAAAGCTACTTATGTGCTCTTTATAAAAAAAGTGCAATTACTCCTGTTTTTAACAATCATGTTTGCTTCTTCTATTAACCATGACAGTATAACCACATTTATGTCCATTCATTAGATATTGAATTAAACTGCAAAGTAAAAGCAAAATTGGTAAGAAAAATGTTTCTGTACTATTAACAGATTTGTGTCATTCTAAAACTTGTAGTACTGATGAGTCTGTCAACCATCATAAACACATTTAGCTTAAAACAGAAATAACAAAGGACAGAAGACGACAGGAGACAATGAAACTAATTTCACAACTAAACTCCCTTGATTCTGCAAGCAAAAATGCAAAGAAATAGAACCCCCACCTAAAATAATTTTTGCACACATTACATAATTTTACCGATACTAGAAAAGCCTTAATTCAAAAATACTCTCAATTAAGATTTGTTTTTGAGCACCAAAGCGGTTTCTTTTTCACCCTGAAAAAGCTTCAGTGAACTTTATTTTTCAAGAAGTCTAAAGCTTCATGTTGAGCAGAAAAGACATCTTCACAGAATTATAGAATCTAAGAATAGTTTGGGTTGGAAGGGACCTTCAAAGATCATCTAGTTCCATCCCCTCTGCAATCAGCGGGAACCATCTTCAACTAGATCAGGTTGATCAGAATCACATCCAGCCAGGCCTTGAATGTCTCTAGAGATAGCGAATCCATCACTTCTCTGGCCAACCTGTGCCAGTATTTTACCATCCTCACTGTAAAATAAAATTTCCTCATATCCAGCCTGAATCCCTTCTTAACTATTTGTAAGAAGCCACTTTTAAGTAATGAAAGGCTGCAATAAGGTCTCCCTTGGGGTTTCTCTTCTCCGTGCTGAACAAGCCCAACACTCTCAGCCTTCCCTCATAGTAGACGTGCTCCACCCCTCTGATAATTTTTGCGTCCCTCCTCTCCAGCATCTATGTCTTTCCTGTACTGAGGACTCCAGATCTGGACTCAGATACAGTACTACAGTACTGCAGTACTGCAGGTGGTGTGTCACCAGAGCAGAGGGGAGAATCAGCTCCCTTGAACAGCTGTCCACATTCTTTTGGATACGGCCCGGCATACATTCACCCTTCTGAACTGTGAGTGCACACTGCCAATCATACCCAATCTTTCATCCACCAGTACTCCCAAGTCCTTCTCCTATGGGGTACTCTCAGTCCCTTGATGTCCCAGCCTGAACTGATAGCAGGGGTTGCCTGACCTAGTTGCAGGACCCTGCACTTGACCTTGTTGAACCTCATGACTTTTACAAGGGCCCACCTCTTGAGCCAGTCCAGGTCCCTCTGGATGGTTTTCCATCCCTCAGGCATGTCAGCTGCACCACTCAGCTCTGTGTCATCAGCAAACTTGATGGTGCACTCAATCCCACTGTCCGCGTCATTGATGAAGATACTAAATGGTACTGGTCCCAGTACAGATGCCTGAGGAACACCACTTGTCACTAGTGTCCATCCAGACATTGCACCATTGACCACTACACTCTGGATGTGACCATTCAGGTAATTCTTCATCTGCCGAACAGTCCACCCATCCAGCTCAGAGAGAAGGATGTTGTGGGGGACCATATCATAGGCTTTACAGAAGTCAAGGTAGACAAAATCCCTTTCCTTGTTCACTGATGTAGTAACTCCATCATACAAGGCCACTAGGCTTGTCAGGCAACTCCATCATACAAGGCCACTAGGCTTGTCAGGCAGGACTTAGCATTGGTGGAGCTGTGCTTGCTGTCTCAAACCACCTCCCTGTCCTCCATGTGTCTTAGCATGGCTTTTAGGCAGATCTG